>JABUQX010120493.1:10000-20000 GCA_015478945.1 Trachelipus rathkii | reverse complement strand
AAGTATCACCTCGTGGATGCGCTTCCGTCTGTGAGAAGAAGACTACTCACCAATGTTCGACTCTGCACTTCTAAGTTTCGCCCCTCGTGGATCACTTGCCAACAATCCGCCAGTAAGACCGGAAGCCTTGTCGGAGAGCAGGATAATAGTCAGTTGATGGGAGGCGACTTTGTCGAATGGCATCCGGTAGGTACCTAGAACAGCTCCGGAAAGAGGAGGCGGCCATTCTGCCTCTGTCTGCGATCATTGTCAGTTACCCCATTGAGTGAGGATCCAACACTCCACATGGTTGGTTTCTTGCAAGAGTGGAGCAGCCGAACAAATTTGTACAGCGGATACCTTTTTTTTCTTCTTTTTTTTTTTAGAATAAGGAGCTTAGAGGGCGCTGAGTGCAAATGCCCGGTAAGGAGGATTCTGAGGTATCTCCTGCAAAATCGGTCAGAGCAGACTGTATTGGGGTTTGAAAGCTAAGATAACTTGTGCACATGATGTATTCCCTTCGAAGAGAGAGTGGGATCACATCGGATTCAACTTCAAGGCTCACCCGGGGGGACGATCGGAAGGCTCCAGTGGAGATACGGATAACCTCATTTTGGATGGGATCTAACATGTGTAGTAGAGTTGGGGTAGCCTGACCAATATACTACGCAGCCATAGTCCAGCTTCGATCGGATTAGTGCGATGTAGAAACGTAAAAGGGACTTGCTATAATCGTCCCAAGATTTTGAAATGAAATTATGTAATAGGTCAAGCACAAGATGACAAGACGTTTTCAAGAGTTTAATATGAGGTACGTATGTTAAGTGGTCATCTAGATTGAGTCCTAGAAATTTGACTTGTGAAGTTACAGGAATTGGGGAACCATATAAGGTTAGGTACGCGGGAGGAAGGTGGCAGGTTCTTCTATTTCCTTTCTTTTCTAAAATGTACTGCTGAGGTTTTAGTAGGTGAGAAATGGAAGCTATCGGAGTTACCCCATTGTGAAATAATATCAATAGCTAGTTAAAGTTGCCGTTCAAAAAAATAGCAGCCTGGCACCTGCAATACATATAGGCAAGGTCACCAACAGAGAAAGAAAAATTAACCGTCGCTTGGATAGAAGTGACGATGACATTGAATCCAAGAGCAAATAGTAATACACTAGACACTACCCTGCGGAACACCTTCATCCAGAGTAAAATGGAGTGATAAAACAGAAGGGCACCGATCCTGGATGTATCTATTTGACAGAAGGCATTTGATAAAAAGAGGGAACTGTCCTCTGAAAACGAGCGAGTGGAGTTTAAGGAGAACCCCAATTCTCCACGTTGTGTCATAAGCTTTTTCAAGGTCAAAAATGGCAAGAACTATTCCACCAGCTGAGAATGCTTCCAGGATGTCATGGTCCAGTTTTAACAAGGGATCCTCGGTCGAACTATTTTCTTCATTAATTTACAAGTATGACAAGTCTGCAAAATTTGTCTTTGGTTGTCCGCCAACTTTAGATCTTTCCCAGGTTGGGTAATAGGGATTACAAAATCTGTAGGTCAAATAGATGGAAAATAGGATTCGATCCAGATTGTTATACAGATCCAGCAAAAACGCTGATGTAGAAGGGTGAATATGACGGAGCATTATGTACGAGATCATGTCTGGGCAAAGGGCACCGTCCTGGCTATTCGCCAGTAGAGTTTGTTGAAAAGTCTGGCGGTGCAGTGTTAATTTTCAATTTTTGAAGGGCTTCAGGATAGCGTAAAGGGCTCGAGTGGCTAGCATAACTATAGCCTAATGCATCTGCAAACAGCTGCTGGAGCAGAGATCGTATCGGTTACATCAGGCCCGTAACGGAGGACTGTGGGTGAAGAGTTGTTGTAGCGACAAGATATTTTCTGTGCAACTTTCCACACTGAAGAAAGGGGGGTTGTGGAGTTAACAGTCGAAGTATAAGTTCAGAAGTATTGTTTACGTGTTTGGCAATTAATTCGACGAGATCTCGCCGCAGCTGCTTTAAAGCTAATCGTGTTTGAGGTGGTGCTGGTCCTTTTGTGTTGCCTGTAGAGTTTTTGCTTCTCCCGGTTAGCTTGTGCACTTACTCGGGGACCACCAAGAGGTTGCCGAAAGCTTACCTGCGGAAGATCGCGGGATGCAAGCTTCCACTGCTGTGATGAAATCTAGTTCGAAGAGAGACTGGAGAATAGGAGATAGACTTATGAAGAAGAATTTTTGGGCTTCCTCTATCATTATCACCTCTTTCTATGGAAGTTAGCGGCAATTTGTATTCCGACGGTTGGAAGAAGTCACGATAACATAGTTGAAGCTCCTGCAAACATATGCACTTTGGTGTGCATATGTTAAAATAAACTAATTTGCAGAAAAAAACTGGTAAGATGATAAACAGGAAAAAATGGTTTTAGATTGCATAGATGAGTTTGAATTGAAACTCCTAAATACATCTGAAGAGTGTGATAGACTTTGTACACAGCAGAATAATAATATGAGAAGTGTCATAGATTTTGTTCTGACTAATAATTCTATGGGTAAACGTACACTTTCATTCGATGAAAATAGTTGAAGACCAAGAAGTATTTAATCTGGCGGATCATAATTTAATACAAATATATCTATAAAGTAAAGTGGAAAAGCCTAATTATAAAAAAAGGAGATGGTGCAATATTAAATATTATATTGCAGAACCAGTTCTGATGACAAGTTATCTACAACACCTGGAAAATAAAATGAAGAACGAGAGAGTTGATACTTTGGAAGAAATGAACAAAATCATTATGAATGATACCTTACGAAGAACATACAGGAAAAAAACTGAAAAAGATAGAAAGATTTAATACGCATCACAGAAGATATAAGAAAAGTAAGTATTAAAAAAGAAATGACAGAAGATCATGCCAGACATGTGAGTAGCTATGGGAGCATTATAAAGAGCAGAGGAAACAAAGAAGTGAAAGTTTGCATAATGCAAGAAATAACAAAATATGAAAAAAACTTTTGACCTTCTATAAAATCTGATAAAAATAAATTGTGGGAGAACTTAAAAAAGCTTAAAGGAATAAGGGAACCATAAAGGAGACTAAAATTATGTAATGGAGAACTAATACCATAAGAATGAAATAGGAAAGAAATAACTAAATTTTGAAGAAACTTCATTTGTGCCAATATGTAAACAAGGATTACAAGAAATTAGGGACGATAACCCAAGGAGGAATATATAAGACATAACGAGCAAAGATACCAACAGATACAAAGTGGGGTACATCAACTCCCGGTGCAACTGAGAAAAGACATGGACATGGCAATAAGAGTAAAAAACTCTATAACATCCATGAATAAACCAGTCATAACCACCAACAAAATCAGAAGGTGCTTGCAAAAGGTGAAGGAGAAGACCTCAGGGTCAGATGATCTAAAGCTAGAATTGTATAACATATGCAAGTGAACAATGCATAAGGTTCTACAAATTGTTTCAATAAAAAAACTACTAATAACGAGCAAACCAATATCATGAAACTTATCTATATATTACAAAGTAATAGAGAAAAAGGGAGAATCAACTGTAAGATTTGCTTGACTTATCCCCGCGTTAACTGACACATCCCACCTGACCAATTATGACTATAATAAAAATTAAATTAAAGAATTATTAAATTTGCAGTGAGAAATCAAGGAAAATCAGTCAGGGTTCACAGAAGGTGCAAGAATTGAAGATAATCTTTTGCAATACTGTGTGGAAGAATCATACAGAAGATATCTACCATTAATGCTTGTAGTTTCAGTGTGGACTTTAAAAAGGTTTTGACTCCCGTAGTAGAGATCACTGATAAGAGTTCTAAAAGAGTTCAAGGTCCATCATGAAATAATAAGCGCCATACAGTATAATGCAGGAGACAAAGCTTTTACATTAAGTGAGAAGTGAAGTAGAAAATGTAGAGATAGAAGTTAAAAGCAAGGGTGCACGGGGTCTACTACATTATTCAAACTTGTTACTTACAAAATAAATAAGGAATTGGAGAAAGAAAAGGGATTCAGCAACGGTTCTGTGCAAATAAACAGTCAATTCTTTGCTGATGATAGTCAAATTTTAGCAGAAACATTGAATGATGCAGCTGCGAGTATTAGAACATTACTACAGATAAGTGGGAGAATGTAAGGTCTAGAAATAAATAAAAGAGAGAAAAAACAATGTGTCCCAGTTTTAATGCTTGGGCAACCATCAACTAGGAAGTTGAAGATCAAAGGGTGGAAAAAATACATAAGGCTTATATATAGGCAATGAAAAAAAATATGTTTAAGGCTCAGAAGCTACATCTCATAAATAAGGCCCACACTTCGGCTAGCCAAACGGGTTCAGTTATTGAGAAGAGCTGCAACAAAGTGTTTAGGCCTATAGGAAAAACATATTGGTAAAATGTGGCACTCAAAGCAATTTTATATGGATCCAATGTAATGTGCTTCACTAAGCAAGAAATAGATGTTACAAACAATTGGAAACACAAACACAGTCTACCGGAAGATATATTAGGAGGGGCTAGATGCGCCCCAACCGCAGCTCTGAGGGGATAAATTAGAGCATCATAGATGCAGGCAAGGATAATAACTAACAAATTAAAATATATGAAATCAATATCAGAAGGAAAAAAGGATGTCTTAGAGCACATACTTGAAAAAATGACAGAAAAAGGAAAAAAATAGTGGAAAACTGCACTTGGCTACAGGCAAAGTTATGATTGACATAGTAGCAGTAGAAAGGCTAAACAAGAAAAAGATCGCAGAAAAGGTAAAAGCTTGAAACCTGCGTCAATGGAAATAAGAAATAGGAAACAAAGAAAGTCAACAAATATACTGAAGATGGAAAATGGGAATTGTAGAAAGCCTAGATTATGGTAGCTCCTTCTATTCAGAAACACTTTTCAGGGACAGATCCAATACTTTAAACCTAAAATGGAGAAACAGATTCTCAAATGGTGAAATCAACTGTGACATATGTGGTGTCGAAGAAGACCTGACACACTTCATTTGTATCTACCCAGAATATGAAGATCTTAGAAGTAACTCCATTGAACTCCAAAGACCGCATGCAGAAGACCTAAACGAGGTTGTTGGGAGATGGCTATTTGAACCTCACAACATAGAAGAAGTAAAATATATCTTGGGGAAAATGTGGGGAAGGAGAGAAAAAAGGATGTCTACAACAAATGACAATAATAATAGTGATGACACTGATGATAGTAATGAGAGATAGTAATATTAAAATTGCAGTAAGAGATGAAGATAATATTAATATCAAATAATAATAATAATAATAATAATAATAATAATAATAATAATAATAATAATAATAATAATAATAATAATAATAATAATAATAATAATAATAATAATGGTAATATTTTTTAATTAATAATAATTAAATAAATAATATTAATAATAAATAAAAAATAATAGTAACTAATAATAATATTTATAGTGATAAGAAAAGAAATGATGGTGGTAGTGTTAGAGCCACTGGTGATGTTGATAAGGTAAATAAATTTTCTGTAATTTTGTAAATAATGCACATGTGTCGTGACTCGTACTGCAGTATTTGTTACTTATCTAGGCCTAGAGGGACGGCATTAGCCCTTCGTTGGCGAGGTCCGCTCTCTAAAACAAAACAATTTTTTTTTATTTCATTTTTATATTTTTCTTGTTTTATTTATACAATATGCACTATCTTTTCATGTCAACTCTATTTCATTATATTAATGTATAAATTTAGTATTTATACATTCATTTTAATATGTTTTATTTACTTATCATGTTTTAATATTTTCTATATAAACTATATGATTATATAATCTCATTATAATCCTAATCTTATTAGTTGTATGTTTGTATAATTTTCTTATTTTTTTATTTTTATATAATTTAATAGAAATTTTAGGAAAATACATGTAGACAGTTAAAATAAATATATTAAAGGAACATTCCTTGTCACATTAAGGCCAGTTCATAAATGTTTTATTTTATATAGCCTAGTTTTATTTTATAATGATTGATCCATATTTTTATTTTTTTATTTTATTTCATTTTTAGTAGTGCAGAGGAGCTTCACCCCCGATTTTTATAAAAACCACAAAATATACTCTACAAAAATAATAATGAAGAATAAAAAAAAAAAAATGAAATATGGCAGTCTCTTTAGGAACAAAAGTTACAGCCTTTCAAAGTTGTTAAAACTCGCATAGGATTTTCTTTAAAAAAAAAAAAAAAAAAAAAAAAAAAAAAAAAAAAAAAAAATCACAGAATATACTTTAAAAAAATAATAATAATGAAGCATAAAAAAAACTAAGATGATTTGTCTTTAGAAAAAAAAGTTAGCCTCTCAAAGTTAAAATCTATCTTATATACTTTATAAAAAAAAATTAGTGGGCCTCTTTCTCTTTTTATGGCCATCCTAGTTCAGGTTATGATAAGATTTGTTAAGTATACATAGATTTTTTCTGTGTATACCTAATAAAACATCATAACCTGAACTAGAGGGCCTGAAATGAGACCTAACCTGGGTGAATCAAAAATGAAAAGTATGGGAGTTTTAACAACTTTGAGAGGCTGTAACTTTTTTTAGACATTAAGACATTAAGAATATAGAGACAGTAAAAAGCCACATGGGCCTATCGAGACTGTCCCAGTCAACCCACTACCCAAACATGCTCATGCAAATCCACAAAGCACCCTAGGGCTTGTCAATTTGTTGTAACTACAAATCCACCAATTTGGCTTAGTCAAAACTAATTTTCTTAAAGAGACCACTACATTTATTTTTTTTATTCTTCATTATTTTTTTTTTTAAGAGTATATCCTATGATTTTTATAAAAATTGGGGGTGAAGCCCTTCTGCGCTACTTTTACCTTTTTTATTTTCTTGTTTTATATATCTACTATATATGTATTCATAAATGTTTATATTTTATTATGGTAATAGTAGCATAGAGGGGCCTCACCCCTAATTTTTATAAAAATCACAGGATATAGCTACTCTAAAAAATAATAAGGAAAAAAAAAAAAAAAGTATGGCAGTCTCTTTAGGAAAAAAAGTTACAGCCTCTCAAAGTTGTTAAAACTCTCATAGGATTTTCTTATAAAAAAAAAAAATAAAATAAATCACAGGAGGCTCATGTTAATAAATCCTTACGTTTTTCTCTAACTCATAAAATTTTAGGTTAAATTTTTACAACTTAGTTTTAATTTATAAAATGTTTGGTAAAAAAAATTACTTACATCAATGGTAATATATTTAATGGAAGTTGAAGTTTTATAATGTCAACATTACATTCCTTTTATAATATATATATATATATATATATATATATATATATATATATATATAGACATATATATTTTATATATATATATATATATATATATATATATATATATATATATATATATATATATATATATATATATATATATATATATATATATATATATATATATATATATACTATATATAATAACAACATATATATATATATATATACGTTGTATGTATGTTTAAAATTCTGCAATATCTTTTAATATTATTTCAAATAGATTTTTTCCCTTCATTTCTTTTCCTCCACGCAAACTGCCAAATAATGAATCAATCATCTTTTATGTTCATTCCTTTTTGTTTTTAGTTTTATATTTAAAAACACTCCACGTACTCTCCACCGTCATGGTTTGTTCACCAATGCATATTGGTTAATTAGCACAAACCTTTGAAATAAATGAAATTTTATTTTTAACAAAAATTAAACTTTCTTAATCTAATGCAATATAACCTAATCTACCCCATAATCTAACCTATGTGACACCTAACCTAACTTTAAGATTTAAAACTGATAAATTAGCGCTAACCTAAACTAATCTAACCTAACTAACCTAATAACCTAACGGTTCTTATCCTACCCAAAATTAACCCTAAGCAAACCTAACCTGACTTAATCTTAACGTTACATAACGTAACCTAACCCTAAGGTGATAAATTTTCAAATTAAAAGAAAATAATGTAGTTTATGTTACTACATGGTATGCTGCGGGTAAATCATTATTTAATTTGAAAGTATTAGTCCTATCGTTCTTAGGACGATAACGTTATCGATCAATTCAAATTAGTTCAACATTAATAATCTAATTGCACTGGTTGACAAATATTTTATTTCTCTTTGTTTTAATGTAATGTAATTAAATACCACAAGAAACACCATAAAATATTTTTAATTAAAATATTGAAACAATCTCTTAAACATTTTTATCATAATACAGTTAATCTCTAATAAAATTGTTTAAAAAACTTTAAAAATATAAATAAAAATTAAAAGAAAAGAATTAAAAATTTATCGAGCTCCACCAATACTGTAAATATTGAATAACTTATTTTCTTTCATAGGGTAAATTTTACTTTTTCATTATTAACAAAACTTCACCAGAGAACGTAAGAAAAAATTAACATGACCCTCACAGGATATATAATATATAGCCTACTCTAAAAAAAACATAATAATGAAACAGCATAAAAAACGAAAATGATTTTAAGTCTTTGGAAAAAAGTTACAGCCTCTCAAAGCTTAAAATTTTCTGATAGACTTCTTATAAAAAAGAATTAGTTGGGCCTCGTGCCTTTCATTTAGGGCCATCCTAGTTGAGGTTATGATAGATTTGTTAAGTATACATAGAATTTTCTCTGTGTATATATATATATATATATTATATATGTATATATATATATATATATAATATAACATAATATATACTTATATATATAGCATATATATATATATATGTAATAACAACATAATATACCAACATAACTCTTTGCTATGCTAACTATATGCCAGGTTGAATATGTATATGTATATATAACATAACAATATTCACATATATATATACTATAATAATATATAATAATAATATATACTATATTATATATATATATATATATATAATAATATATATATATATGTATATATATATATATAATAATAACTATGTAATAGTATAATAATAATAATAACATAATATAATAATATATATATATATAATAATATATATATATATAATAACTAATAATAATATATGTATCTTTATACTATATCTATATATATCTATAAATATATATACTCTTATATATTAAGTGTACGGAACAGGTTCCGGCCGGAACCTCGATTTTTGGGAAGTTCAGTTCAGCCGTGGCTAGCTTGGTTCGGCCGAACTAACGAGGAACTTTCTGCTATAAGTGTCTTTCTTAATAAAATTCTGTAATTGATTTGTCATTTACAGTTATGATTATGCATAAAAATAATATTGAAAATTGATATATGTGAACAAATATCATGATAAAAAGACCTCGACTCTATTTTTTTTTGAAAACTTTAAATATGAAACTAATATTTTCACACTCGAACTTTAGCTTTTAATACTCGACGGGTTGGGGATTTTTGGTTTTGAGATTTTTGATATTTTTTAGACACAAATTGCTTTTAATTATTATTTTTATAAAATTAGTTAATAATCCTAATTATTACCTATTAATAATAAGTTTAGTAAATATAATTATTTAGTTTAATTAAGTTATTTAAATTATATATATATATATACAGTGGCGTATCCAGGATTTTTTTTTCGGGGGGGGCCCAGACAAAAATCGTTTCTTATATATATATATATATGTAACTATATATATATATATATATATATATATATATATATATATATATATATATTGAAATACTAGTAATATTTCTACTATGATTTATATTCCTCTGATTAAATTAAAGGCCTATCAAAACTGTTACACAAGTAATCACACCCACCTCTATTAACCATATGACGGATTCCTTTATCTCAGTAAATAGTTTATACAAATAAAACGTACTTTTCTTTGTTAGCTACCACTGTAGCTATTGGGTTATACAAGGGATACAATATTACTTTAAACGAATAGTTTGGAATATACGTCAACTATGTCCACCCAGGCTACCCTCCC
>JABUQX010120493.1:0-5000 GCA_015478945.1 Trachelipus rathkii | reverse complement strand
AGTTAACATTTTGTACCAGAAGGATAGAAGGCATGCAGAATAGACCTTCTCAGAACACCACCATCTTTGTTCTGGCAAGACAGTGATAGGCTTGAAGCCTTTAACTACACCTGTCTGTACTTCGACATATGGGTGGTGTGAGAAACATTTTGCCACAGCATGGGTGTAAAGGGATAAAGGATGTATCTGTAGAATGTTTGTCCTAGAAAGAGGGGGTGTGGATATAAGTATGTGTATATGATATGTTGTCTGGAGGATGAGGAATTAATTGGATATAGACAGCATAGAAAATAGAACCATTGGGCACAGATATCATTGCATACCATAAACGAAATAAAATTTTTCTCTCTATATATATATATATATATATATATATGCTGCTCTTTCTATATATATATATATATATATATATATATATATATATATACTGTATGCTATATTATTATTATTTTCTTTATATAATTATTATCATTTTTTTTATTATAATTTTGTTATTATTATTATTATTATTATTAATTATTATTATTATTATTATTCAAAATATCATTATTATTATTATTATTATTCATTTTATTATTGATTTTAATATTATTCAAAATTGTAATATTTTGAATTTCAATTAATCGGCGAAACTCAATGGCGAAGATTTGACGATGACCGATGACGATGTGAAAAACTATGCGATTGCCGATGACGATGACGTTAATCAATTACATCACTAATATATATATATAATATATAACCTTATCTATATATATATATATATATATATATATAACCATACTATATCTTTATATATATATATATATATATATGTATAATATATATATAATATATATATATATTATATATATATATATATACTTTCTTTCTTTATACTTCTATATATATATATTCATCACATATATATATGTCATATGAGAGTCCATATATATATATATACTCTTATATATATATATATATATATATATATATATATATATATATATATATTTACACATCTTTCCTCGTCGCGAGTATTACGTCTTTCGCCACGCGCGGTCTACTTTGGCGATATGCGCCTCTTACTGATTAATGGTTTTCCGCCCTTAGGAACTACACGGGGAGACTTGCGTGGTGGCGCTTGACATACATCAAAGCATTTGACCGGGTATGGCACGCTCCACTGCTCTCCAAGCTCCCCTCGCTTTGGGTTTCCTTCTTCCTTTTGCTTACATATCTAGGTTTCTTTCAAATCGCTCAATATCGGCTGTTGGTGATGGGCGACTTCTTCTTCCTTTTCTGTGTCAATAGTGAATTGTTCCTCTGGGGTTCTGTCTTTATCTCCTTCTACACTTTATTCCTATTTTTCATTCCTTGATCTTCTCACCTGCACATCGAACTCTATCCACTCATATACCGATGACTCGACCCTTCATATTTCAACTCATTTCAATTCCGCACTCCCTCTTTTACTTCCAGAATTGCCTCTCGTCTTAATCTTTCCGATTCTATTCTCTGCTGATCTGGATGGAATTTCCGATTGGGGTCGTCTCAACCTTGTGAAATTCAATTCTTTAAAAACCAACTTCTACAAACACTCTCTAAAACACCTTCTACTTTCCTATATCTTTCGACGGTTCTCTCGTCTCTCTAGTTGACAATATAAGCATCCTTGGCGCTAACATAAACAAAAAATGTCTTGAAACCCTCACATCACAACGGTTGCTGGGCGGCCTCAAAAAAACTAGGAGTTCTGTTTAGACACGAGACTTTTTTCCCTCTTCCCAGTTGCTCAGCTATACCACAGGGACTCAATATGCCAGCGTAATTTTCACTCTCATATCTGGGGGGCTCTGGTTTCGCGGCTTTTTGGATAGGGTCGAGTCAAAGGCCAAAGGCTTGTAAACTGTTCTGTACTTTTCAGTTCCCTTGACCCTCTATCTTTGACACCGAAATGTTGGGTGCTTTATCTCTTTTATATAGGTACCGCAGCGGCAGGTTCTCGAGGAAGCTTATC
This sequence comes from Trachelipus rathkii, assembly GCA_015478945.1. Classification (NCBI taxonomy): domain Eukaryota; kingdom Metazoa; phylum Arthropoda; class Malacostraca; order Isopoda; family Trachelipodidae; genus Trachelipus; species Trachelipus rathkii. The sequence continues at coordinate 3,001 of JABUQX010120493.1, read as the reverse complement.
CCTCGCGTACCATCACCTTTACGTCGCCCTCGTAGCAATAGGGGTGCTGTGTCTGCACATGAGTTTCGTGTTGATGTAGGTAACTCCAGGCTAGCGCTGCGGTGCTTCTTTCTTTCCTGCCACATCTGTTCAGTGAATTCTCTTCCATCTTCTGTGTTTCCTGTTGAATTTAATCTCCCCACTTCGAAGCCTGCGTCTACATGCTCATCTGCGTAATTTACTTTAGTTGTTGACTTATGAGGCGACACCTCCTCCTTGAATGGCTCTGCCCGTGAGTGGTGTGACAACTGTAAAAAAAAAAAAAGATATATATATATATATATATATATATATATATATATATCTTATATACCTATATATATATATATATATATATATATATATATATATACTACTTTATATATATATAACTATATAACTAACTCTTCACCTGTATATATATATATTGTTTCATAATTCTCTCGTTTCAATATAGCTGCGTTTCCAGAAACCCGACTGCAGCCCGGGTGGGCACACGGCATGCGTGGCGTTTCCAGCGCCCGTTTGCGCACTTCTACGTAAACGTGCGATGAGAGCCCGTTGTTAAATCCTCGATTTCGGGGATTAATAAACGGGGCTGCGGAAGGATACTCTGTTTACAAACAAATTTCTTTACAAAACATGTGTCGATGGCTTGCCAAAAGTTTTTAATATTTAGTTAACTTTTTATATTAAGGATACTAAATATATCGTATCATTTCATAAACCATATATGTATAAGAGTATTGTTTACAATCGCGTCAGCTGATCCGACGTTTGGCCGTTTTCCAGGTACTCAAATTTCCTGTACTCTGATTGGTTAATGTAATTTTTCAATTCGAAGCGTTTCCAGTCGATTTTGCACACAGGCTGCACTCAGGCTTCTGGAAAAGCAGCTTATATCATTTAAGTGAAACGTGTTCCACTATGTTTATTCATGCAATCGTACATTCAAAATTTATGCCGTTTGGACTTCAGACTCGCAGTCTCTTATTGCAAAGTAAACCTAACAGAATATATATGTTTGTTGTAATTTTTATTTAATATTTTTGAAGTTTTATTTTTCAAAATTAACTTTAACAATGAGTAAATGTATTACTAGAGTGATTCATTAGTTCCAAAAGATTCCGAAGAACATTTTTAAAATTGATGCAACAAACTGGTGTAAGTCCGAATTAATAACTTCTGGGAATTTTTTAACAACTTGCTCACTGTGACAACAATTTTAAACTTTCGTTTCAATGCAATTTCAAAATCTTTACCTTTGTTTAACTTTTAAATTTTTATACAATTTAAAAGTTACAAATGAAGAACACCGAATCGAAATAAAAACTATATCAACAGTATTAGAATGTATTATGTGTTTAACTATTTTCAAAAACATTATTATCATTTTTGTTTATGTCTTCAAATGTACCGATGTATCGGATGTATCGGCGATGCAATACCAGTACCGGTATCGCCAACGTTTTCCAAAGTACCGAGTATCGGTATCGCCCAAGAAAATTTACAAGTATCGATGTACCGGTATCGCCCAAGCAATTTTTATGTACCGTGCCCATCACTGTGTATATATATATATATATATATATATATATATATATATATATATATATATATATATATATATATATATATATATATATATATATATTTTTAGATATATATATATATAATAACATATATATATATATATATATATATATATATATATATATAACTAATAACTATATATACTCTCTCTATATATATATATATATATATATATATATATAATTCTTAAACTGTATATCTGAATACTCTAAATTGTATTTCTTTATTAAAAATGTCTTGAAACAACATTGATGAATTTAATTTATTATGTAAATGAAATATACTAGCATTAATTATTTTTTTAGAAAAAAGTGGCCTAAAAAATCATGATTTTTTTTGTTGATTAAAAAAAAAATCAATTGATTTAAATATTTGATCTTTTTTGTGCAAATCCTGCTCTAAGAATCTAGACCTGGGATAAATAAAATTTGTACAGGGTATTATTATTATTATTATTATTATTATTATTATTATTATTATTATTATTATTATTATTATTATTATTATTGTTATTATTATTATTATTTGATAAGGTATCATTAATATTTATTAATATTAATATTATTATTATTATTATTATATATTATTATTATTATTATTATTATTATTATTAAAGTATTTAACTTTAAAGTAGAAACTACTACAAAACAAAATATTAACTAAACTGTTGAAGCAAAAATTTTTAAAAAATTTTAAAACAAGATTCCATAATTTTCTTACTTAAAATGAACTTATTTAAACTTATTTAGTTAAACATCATCTCTTATCCTCAAACACGTTACCCGCTTCTGAGAAAACCTTTTTAAACTTTGAAGACCCGTAGAACTTTATATAAGCTGCGAGTTCCAGAAGCCCGACTGCAGCCCTGGCGGGCATACAGACGCACATTGCATCGTTTCCAGAGCCCGTTTGCGCACTTCTACGTCACGTAAACGTCACAGTCAGGCGCCCGTTGTTAAATTAATAAACGGGAATTAATAAACGGGCGTGCTGCGTGGAAAAATACTTTGTTTATAAACAAATCTTTTTACAAAGCATGTGTCAAAAATGGCTTGCCAAAATTTTTTAATATTTCAGTTAACTTTTATATTAAGGATACTAATATATCGTATCATTTCATTAAATAGATACCATACATATAAGTATAAGAGTCATGGGCGTAGGCAGGATTTCATTTAGTGGGGCAAATGTTGAGTGATATATATATATATATATATATATATATATATATATATATATATATATATATATATATATATATATATATATATATATATATATATATATATCTTATATATATATATATAGCTATATATATATATATATATATACTCTCTTCACTACTCTCATATATAGCATATAACCATATATATATACATATATATATATA
>JABUQX010120492.1:17500-18870 GCA_015478945.1 Trachelipus rathkii | reverse complement strand
TTAACATTTCTGATTGATCAGAGTCGAAATGGATAGGGAACTTTTGTTCAAATCTTTAAGCATCATAAGTTCGTTCCAGCGTGTAAGATAAGCTTGAATTAATTATGCTGTATGTGACATTCAGCTGCAGTCTGTAAGAGTTAAGCCTTGAAGTCTGCCGTTGGCGGATGGTGAAATGAGGGAGAATGCGCTTCGAGGAATATGCCTTTCTTGAAAATAAATAAAATATCTTTAAACAACTTCTACTATTAATATGAATCGTTGAATGCATAAGTGGCAACATGAGTGAAATAAACATAAATGATAGCAAGCACTCTCCCTAGTTATACCAGCTACCATGTTTGATCCATTATCCCGTATCACTAAATGATTTCTATTTTTATAGAATATTGAAAAATGTCAAAGGCCCTTATAGGTTCTGACAAATGACAAAGATTTTTGCCATATTACAAAATTTGCTATTATTTTTTTTATTTTTTTTGGAAAAATAAGTTTCTAAAATTCAATTTTAATATAAAAATAACTTTCCTTATGTTGTCGTAATATTGTCTAAAAGCTCAATATATCGGCCACCGAAAATAGTCTCGGCAAAAAGCGAATACCGAATATTCCGGTATTTTGGCGTATAGGCGCGAAATACCGAATTACTGAACGAGATTGCACATCCCCTAATATAAGTAGTATATATATATATAGCTATATAGTATATTTAATTACCATATAAATAATATATAATATATATATATATAGTAATATATATATATATATAATATAATATATCTTATAATATTGATATATATATCTAGTATATATATAATATTAGATACTATTATATATAATATTGATTATATAATATATATATAATTAATATTAAGTCAATACGTATAATATAGTTATCTTTTCCTTCTCTTCTTTATTACCTTTTTTCCCAAGATTGGCCGACGGGTAAGAAGTGCGCTACAAGCATGCGAAAGAAACAGATAGTGAGAATATGACAAATGTCCGAAAAGAAACCCAGCCTTACCGCGCCCTTCTGCTACCATTTAATTAGTTGAAAACTCGCACAGACTCAGAAAATCCACCTAGAACTTCATCGGGACCGCACGGACCCTCACATGGTAAAATCGATCAATGTAAGAGTTCATCCCTTGGCCCAGGTGGGCCACAACCATGCTCCCATACAAAACCCCGCCATTCTATCCTATCATGCACCTTTATTCTCGCCTTCTGCCAAAACTCACATTTCTCTCCTTCAGACATTCCGTTCCACCGACTCAATCCACTTTCTCTTCCGCTCCCAGCCGGTCGGTTCCCAACATACTCACCACTATAACATCCGCTTAACACCAACCGACTATCATTATCCTTTC
>JABUQX010120492.1:10000-15000 GCA_015478945.1 Trachelipus rathkii | reverse complement strand
AAATATTGGTGTTGTTGGATTGTCTTTTTGTGTTAATATTGAGTGTGGATATGTTTAATAATGGTAGTTTTTTTCTTGGGGGGAGGAGTGTTTTGTAATATGTTAGAATAGTAAATGGCCGGTGTAACTTTTTACGTTCCTTGGCGAAGGGGTTTTGAAAGTATTTGGTGTAAAAGGTTGGTCTGTTGAAAGGATTTGCGCTGTAAAATTGGCACCTATACAATGCAAATGTACCTGCTAAGGTTGAAATATTTTTTTCAGTTTGAAGTGGTGGATGGGTTTGGAAGGCTGGCAGGCATTGTTATTATTTCTAAGAGCTTCGTTTATTGAACGACCCCAGTTTTTTGAATGTTGTATTGTTGATATCGTGGGTTTCTTTTATCCCAAGCGGGCGATGCATTAGTTTAAGTTGGGGCGGATGTATTGGTCTGTTACATATTGGAGAGGGACTCTTTGTGTTGGGCCAAAATTTTTCGGTTAGCGTTTTCATTGCATTCAATTGTGCTGCTCTAAAAGTAATATTGTTGATGTGGTGGAGTGAATGTCATGTGTGTATCGAAAGTTAAGACAAGGAAAGTGGGGTTGTTTGAAAGGAAAAAAACTTTTGGATGGGTTTTGGATTTCGTTTTTTTGTTAGTGTTGAATTAGATGTGATAGAGGATTTTGAGGAGAGGCAGTCATTCTGTTTGTTGACAGCCATTGCTCCAATTGGTTTATATATTGCTGTAGTTCTTGTCTTGCTGTACTTTATTAGTGGACTTTGGCTGTAATTGTAGGTCATTTTACAAATTAACTATTGATTTTTATGAGGAATGTGGGTTGTTGGAAAATCATGCATAAATAGATTAAAGGGACTGTTGGTGATTAGGAAGTGTGAAATTGAAACCTTGTAAATTGTAAAGGAGAACAGTGTTTTAGGTGCAGAAGCCTTTGTTATAGATGGCGTTGTCAAATTTGACTTAAGTTGAAAAAAATCTCTGAACTAAGAAAATTATTTTTATTATTCTGCAGGTAAATTTGTAATATTCAAATGATAGGGATAGGTTCCGTATCACATGTTACATATAATCAAAATTCAGTGGCCTAGTTGAAAAAGGCCGGAAAAAAACTCTGAAAATACATGATTGAAGGATTATAGCAAGTATACTAGAAAGTGTTAATTAAGCATGAAAGAAATTATGTTACTTAGATACACTTTGTGATTTAGACTTCATTAAAATTGTCATTATTGATTAGGTTAAGCTAACTCAATTAATTCATGTTTGGCGCTAGGGAAGTTGACTGAGAGGCAGGTTTTATATTATTATTTATTATTATTATTATTATTATTATTATTATGTATTATTATTATTATTATTTATAATTATTATTATATGTTAGGGGTTTCCCCTTGTGGTTAGTTTTCTAACACGGTCTAGCCGCATTTTTGTGTGCTGTGGAGATCCCTGTTACATCCACTCAAAAAAAAAAATTATTATTATTATTATTATTATTTGAATTATTTATTATTAGCATCGGGAAGACGTGGCTTCTTAAGTGAGGAAAGCACTCAACAAACAGGATTCGGTAAAAACTTCCAAACATTAGCCTGGAACACCTTACTGGCTACATGGATTCGTTTTCGGGTTCTTCGGTTTGGTTCTGGGGCTGGTAGTAAGATTTCTAAAAAACTTGGACGACCCAACACTTGCTATGAGATAGACTCAAATCAAATTCTTGACCAGATTCCTTATGGATGAGAAAAAAATTTCAGCGTAAGAAGAAATCAAAAATGGATAATATCTATTTCTTTTGACAGTTTCAGTCATTTAAAATTTTCATTTGATGGAATGTCATTTTAATTAGTAGTTCGGTTTTATTTTACATTTCGCATACGCTAATTAGATTTTTATGTTATTACAGTTATTACCTTTGACAGATTACTTGTGTAAATTAACATACCTTCCACAGGCATTCTAATATCCTCTGTTTCTGTTCTCAATTTGTAATGTTTGTCTGAAATTGAAAATTAAAAATTGATTCAGAAAACTAAGCTGTGGTAGGTGAGGTTGAGGGTATATTTGAATCTGACCTCCAGCCTGAACCGGACAGAAAGGAAGGCGTCCAAACTTTCTCGTACACTGAAGAGAATTTGTGAAATTTGAGGAGAGTAAGTAAAAATTGCTGTGAAACTTGAACTCAATGTGTATGCATTTTATTTGAATTATAAGTCATGATAACTAAAACTTTTGGAATTAAATTCCGAAAAAGAAATTTGGAATATAATTGTCTGTTTGATAACAAATATTAAAATTAATTTGAAACCACTAATAATAAATGATTTTATAATTAATGTTAGTTATTAATTTATTTTATTATTATTAAATATGAAATTTGAAATTAGGTAAAGATAATTTACTTGATATTGACTTTTAAGCAATAAGATTTGTTAACCTAATTCTTTTCACTAATAATAATAATAATAAAAGAATAAAATAATAATAATAAAATAATCAATAATAAATAATAATAATAATAATAATTAGTGTTTTCTTACCATTTAATTCTGAATCAGTTCTACAGGTCTAACATGTATTCTAAAACTCGGGTAAAGTCTACATGTTTCAATCTGGATTCGAACTTTTGTATCTTCATATGGATTTAATATATTTGGGGTATAATATTTATCATATAAGAGTGCCCTAATGACAGTGGGAATTATGTGCATGAGAAACCTGATTTGTAAAATATTAATATATAATATTCAAAACGCCATCGTGGCGCAGGAGGTTGAGTCGCCGCCTCTCATACGAGAGGACGCTGATTCAATCCTCCGCGAGCAGTTGGGTTTTATCTACCTGGGGGCAAGAATTAAAACTCGACTGCGAACACGTTGGTGGCGTTGGTTTGGTAGCCGGCCTTAAAGTTCGATTTCCTGTGGCCCCCGTGTTACCCCCCTGCATAGGGGATAAAGCACGTTAAAAGGTAGTTTTTTAAAAGGTAGGTTTTATTCAATTGGAAAGGTATACTATAGGTGTTCTATATTTTCTTCAGGGTTGCGGAGTGAGAGCGAAATATATTTTTTGGGTGGAGCCAGAGGTGAAATTTGTTTAGCGTGAAACTGGGAGCCCTTTTTTTTTTTTTTTTTTTTTTTTTTTTTTTTTTTTTTTTATTTTTTTTTTTTTTTTTTTTAAATAAAAATATTAAAAAATAAAGGGATTATGAGAACATGAGTCAGCGGTGTACATAAATTTTACCTTCCCTACAGCACTGATTTGCTGAGATGCAATTATAATAGTTCTATTTACGTTTTAGATTTTACTGTTAAAATATATTTTAACAGTAATTCTAATAACTTGAGAAGGAAAAATTAGTCATTCAAAATCTTTGTTATTAAATCTTAATATATGCTCAGCGTTTTTCTCATTTTATTATTATTATTTATTATTATTATTATTATTATTATTATTATTATCAACCTCCTGTCCCCAGATTGGGGGAGAGGTGGGTAGCAAAATCCGGAGCAGAAAAATAGTTAGAAGAAATGACGCAGGTCGAAAAGAAAGACCCCCACCCCCTTATATCCCCAGTGAGAAATCGTTGCAATCGAAAATTCCAACCTAGCTGTGGTATCTCGCAATGTGGGGTTTCATCCCCTGGGCAAAGCCCACAATCATACTCCCTCACAAAACCCCGCCATTTCACTCCTGTTATGTACCTTTTTCAGCCTTTGCCAAACTCTCATTCCTCTCCTTCAGGCATTCCTTTACTGGCTCAATCCACAATTTCTTCGATCTCCCAGCCGGTCGATTCCCAGTACACTCACCACTATACATCCTCTTAACCAACCGACTATCATTCATCCTTTCCATATGACCAAACCATCTCAAGTGTACTCTTGTTTATTCTCTCATTTCATTTACGCCTTTTTTCACACCACACAACTCCCTAATGCGTTCATTCCTCATTTTATCAATTCGCCCTCACACCTAGACAAGCCCTAAGAGTTGTCATACTGAACACCACTTTATACTTTAGATCTTACCTCTTTTCAGGACCATATTTTCACACTATTACATTAACACAGGTAACAACATTACCCTCAGTGGCCCCCAAAAAACCCTAGCGCAGTCAAGCAGCTTAGTCCCTTTACATCCACCAAGGATTTAATTGCACCAACCACCTTCCCACCATTCACAACTTTTCCATTACATTCTGCATCATCCGTTCCCTTTTCACCCAACATATATCCTAAATATTTAAGCTCAGATACCTGTTCCAGTTGCTCACCATCTAACATGACCTCACACCGCGCACTCTCCTCACTCACTACCATAGCCTTACTCTTATCTGCATTTACTTTCAAACCCCTCCTTTACACACCCTGCGCAAACTCCTCTACCAACTTCTCAAACTCTCTTCAGATATCACCTCACAAAACCAAATCATCCGCATACAATAAGCAGGACACTCCCCACTCTCTTCCATTCTCTATCAGTCTAACATCCTCCCCTGCCACCCCCACCTTTAATTCTTTCATAACCCCATCCATATGCAAATCAATATCCCATCTATAAATTATTTCTGATTTTGTTATTTAAGATTACTTGGAAATAAATTTTTTTTTCGTAAATATTGTTACATAGTAAGCAAAACTGCGGAATCAGATTCGGGAAACGCATCGGGCCTAAGTCGGAACCTAAATTTTTGTTTGAGTGGAGTCGAAGCCAAAAAAAAATTTTTTTATTGTAAAATAAATGAGTTTAGAGCCAGTTTCGTATTTTAAAATTCCAGAGGCAGGAAATTTTAAAATTGTGGAACAAAGTCAGAGCAGGTATTTTATTCTAAATGATGGGGCTAGAGTCAAAGCTGGCAAAAAGATTTAGCAATGACAGTGAGGTTAATTACTCTCTATCTAAGACATCTCTCTCATACACTCAGGTCAAAGAAGAAAGCATATAAAGTTGGCCTAAATGAGGATGAAAAGATGTTTACTTACGCCTTTGAGGGAAGCGAGCTAG
>JABUQX010120491.1:0-68038 GCA_015478945.1 Trachelipus rathkii | reverse complement strand
GAAAGACATCATTATAGGCTTTAACTAAATCTTTACTTTCCAAAATTTTCGTGAACTCTATTAAGCACTGCAAGAGCAATGTTAAGTTTGATGGCAACAAAGGAAGTTTATCTTCAATACCATGAAGATCTATTGATTAAGCGACTAAAGTCATATTTGAACACATTTGTAATTTTAATCTGTCAATCATATTCAGATTTATTAATTATTCATACCTTCTATACTTAAGGACTCTAATTTGAACGTTTTCTAATCCTTGCTCTAACTCTGAATTAGTTTAGAATGTGGCTTAAGGGATTAAAATAAGAATGTAACGGATTTAAGAATGCATTAACCAAAGTATGGTTAACCTGCAATTGATTTTGAATTTTGAACATGAATGTGATTTTGATTTGAATATGATTTTGAACAACTGATGGTGGATTTGAAACTCTTATTTGATTGTATATAAAATTAGTAATATTTCCAAATGAAATAATAGAACCATCTCTAACTTAAAAGCAGATCCACTCATACATTTAATCAATTCAGTTGAGGGAAATACTCTATTTTAAATCAATGCCAATTAAGACATCCAAATCAAAATATGAGTTATTAGACTCTTTATAGCCAGAATAAGCTAATTTGAAAGATTTATTTCTCAAATTAATTAGAGCCTGATCTACGAACTTAATCTCGTAACTTAATTGAAGATCCTCATCAACCAAAAGAGGAAAGGTGAAACAAGACTGGTCCATATATACATCAAGAACAGTCTCTGCCAAACTGCGGGTACTGATACCTAAATAAGTTTTTATATCGTATTGAGTGCTTTTGATGATTCTCTAAAGATATATTGAGTTTGTCCAGCACTCTTTTAGAAAGGTATGACCTCTTTGAGCCACAGTCGACTAGGCATCGATGAAGCCGAAACTTTACCCTACCAAAGAGCCAACAAATATAAATTTGTTGGTGCTTTGGTAAAGCTAAGACATACATTTGTGAGGGTGGAACTTTTCCTTTGCTTACAAAGAGCTGTAATATGACTTCTTTTATTGCAAACTTGGCAACTAAAAGAAAGTTGCTCCTCATGTCCAGGACAGTGATCTGCAGTATGTTTAGTACTTGAACATTTGGGGCATAGATTTATTTCATTACACCTTTTAATTCTTAACTCATAGGTTTGATAAACTTTGCTGGTCATCACATGACCTTGGGATGAACAAAACTTACATGATTTTGAATAACCTTTGATTTTGGAAGTGGAAGAATCAATACTACGAGAAGCTTCATTTACACCAACTTCATTAGTATAAATTTTTGAAATTCTGCAAGGCAGAATTGAATCAGGCCTATTACTAGATTTTAAGGACTCACATCTTTCATTATTTAAATTTAAAATTAGGCCTATCCGAAGTATTTACTATTTTTAAATCTGAATAAGTATTATGGGGAGGGACTTGATTGGAAATTTTGACTTTTATTATGATTTTGACGTTTTAACAATTTTTTGATACTTCAATTATAACTATCGAATATTATGATTCAAATCAGGGTAATTGGTGTTCAACTTGCGAGTAATTTCTTGACACACACATTAGGTATTTGAATAAAACTATGTGGCTAAGTACTACAAATCCAGTAGCCTCCTCAAGATATTTGAGGTTATAACTCTCAGTTCGATATAATTAAGTTCTGATATATTTAAGTAAACCCTAGTCGCATTTTATGTTGGGTCAAATGCTGGTTTTAAAGATATGATTTTTTTTAATAATTCATCAACTGATGAATTTTTCGTCTAAAACTCTTTGTCTAAAAGTTTATTTGAGCTTTATTATAATTAATTATCACTAATAGAAAGATTCTGAATTAGGGAGTACGCATTATCCCTTTAATTTATTTTTTTAAGAGCAATGAAGTTTAATGGATTCACTTAAATTTTTCTGTAAATCTAGGGAACTCTTAAATTTTTGAAATGAAGGTTTTATAAGCAAACTTATCAGTTTTCATTGCCCTCAAAGAAACCACAAATCTATAGCCCTAAGAACAGATTCACTAAAATGGAGAGCAAGTATTTTTGGAGGGGTGGCATTTTGATCCCCTTTAGATTTTAATTCACTTAATTTTGATTTAATTGAGTATTGGTACTGAATCTGACTACACAACTCTTATTATGAAACTCAGGAAATGAGGAGTCAACCTCATTATATTATATATTTTTATTATGTTTGTATCCATTGTTAAAAATATATTTTAACAAGGACTCTACTTCCTCTACAATATCCTTTACATAAACTGCATCTTTAATATCTTTATTCTGTAGGCCTATTCTCTATCTGACTAAGATAAAATTCTACTTGTGCCTTGAGGGATGAAATGGCTTGAACTATAGGCTTTGAATTTTTTATTAATTTAATCATGGGAAGGCTTGTATCTCTTGGTCAGACATTTTCGCTGAAATTTGGCTAGAATGACCCAGGACTATGAAAACCTTGAAGAAAAGATAAATAATGAAGATAGCCTCATCACCAGGCCCAAATTATTTGAATTAGAATTTTGAAACAGGTCTATTAGACAAAAAAAATAAAAATTTGAGTTGAAAAGTGAATCTAGGTTTAATGCCTAACTTTGAAATTGATTTTTTGAGGAAAAAATTGAGATATGGCCTACCACTGGCCAAATTATTTGATTTGAATTCTGAAAAGGTTTAGAAAGACCACACACCAAAAAAAACAAATTTTGAGTTTGAAAATGACCTAGGCCTAGGCATAGGCCTAAGTTTGAGCTTGAATTTTTGAAGGAAATCACTGTAATGGAAGGGTTAGGCATTGATGCATTGCTTATCTAACTCTCATACCCAATTTTGAATTAAACTACCCTAAGTACTAACTAAACTTAGACAAAAACACCAATAGGCTGTCTCAATAGGCCCACGTGGCTTCTACGTCTCTAATATTTTCTTATGTTCAAATAACCTTAATTTAAAATGCGTCAATGACCTAATAATAGCCTACACAAAATATCGAAAACTGTATAACTTCGGAGCTTAGGTTTGATTTTAATTTGCAATTGATAGGCACGAGTTATCCAGAACTTGCAACAAATCCGTTCGTTTAGACCAATATAAGATTACACAATTGACGAAATTTATCTAAAGCAAGATTAAATTACAAAAATCTTTGAAAGATCATAAGGTTTTAAAGGTATATATAAGTACAAATTGTGGAACTAAATTAAGCCTTACCTGAATTTGTTGATTTCAAAGATTTTTTTGCTCCTTGAATAAGATCTAGATAGTCCATAGATAACTCTGCCTTCTGGTTTTAGTAATCTATCACTTAAAATCTTAGTTAGGGTAAATTTGATTGGTGAGAAGGTAAAGAGAATAGAGATAGGTTGATAGTGAAAATATTTGAAAAGAAATGAAGAAATTTACCTCTATACCCTTTTTACATTTTGATTAACTTTGATTACACAAACACGACTAAATAGTACCGCTTTTGAATTAGAAGTGATTCCACAATTGTCGCAAGACAATGTGATTTTTTAGTGAAATTTAGTGAAAAATGGATACCACATGTAGACAAAATATAAATTCCGCTAAAACTAAATAAAAGATACTTTATATACCTAATAGTTTTTAAATCCTAAAATAAAATACTATATCCTAAAATAAAATACTAAAATGAGCAAAATAGAAGATATATATGTGAAAGTATATAATAGTTTTTATAACTTTCTTCCTCTTCTCTAAGCCACTAGGTCCTAGGATATGATTGTTTCAATATATTTTGATTCAATGCTTTCTGCTCATTTTACCGACAAGCCACGGAAAACATTGGCCATTTGGCGAGCATAGCCAAAAATGACCCTTACACACATACGGTGTTTGGCAAAGAATTCGACGAGCGCCGCATGTGTGTAGCCGGCTTAAAAGCTTCTATTTAAAAACTGAAAAGCTGAGGCTAAAGGGCTAGGGGGTCCATGGATCGCAGGACCCTGGACTTTAGCCCAGCGAGCACGTGCGTAAAGATGGGCCTTCAAACAACTTCATTTGGAGCAGTAAAATCGTTATCGTTTTTGTCATTTGTGCTGACAAGCCTGACATAAAATCATTTTTGTTTACAAACAATCGGAGTCAGCAGTTTTGATGCAGCACGTGGTTTTGGAATAAACGGAAATAAAAAAAATAACATGGTTTATATAACAAATAACTGATCAACTATTGTGATGGAGTTTATCGATTGAAAGAAATTAGGGTAATACTTTAGCTGAGGTGAATGAACTTTACGTAACTATTACATTAAAACTATAAACTTACTAATTTACAAAAATGTATCTAAATTCTTTGAGAGTTTTTTTTACCGATTAACGTATAATATAAATGCAAATTTTTAATAAAAATATGAAAAATTACGCTCCGAATAAAAAAATTGACTAATTTCGGCGTTTTTTTAGGGATAACACTATCGATGTTTGTTTTTGATTATGATTTTTTTTGTATATCGATAAAAATAATTTTCTTTCTATAATTATTTTTTGACGATTGAACCAACGATTTAATTGAACCATAGTATATTTAACAATGTGATTGAAATATACAAACGTAGTTAATTAAAGGCGTTTAAAAACAAGCCATTCAATAATTATTCTTAGTACGATAGAATATACAAAATAAATAATCTCTAAAAATTATATATATATTATAATATTATATATATATATATATATATAATATATAATATATATATAGATCTTAATACCTGACATATATATATATATTTATATTATAATATATATATAGATATATAGTTTTATGTAATATTATAATTATATATATATATAGAGAAAGAGAGAGAGGGAGCAGAGGTTGCCTACGCCATATATAATCAAGATCTATCGTAAACGTAAACTTTACGATAGACGTGCTATGTCATATAGGTTAGGATAAGGCCTACGGCGATATAAATATAAATATATATATATATATATATGATATATTATATATTTTATATTATATATATATATGCTATATATATCACGGCCCAATGGGCTCGAGCCGACGCGGGGAACGAAGGGGGACGCTTTTCCATACCGTAGGGGAAGGGGCGGAGGAACACCCCGCGAACACCAAATACCAAAGAGCGGGGGTTCCGCAGACCTCCCCGGAGGGGGGGAAATAGTCCTACCCTGTCGTTCCAGGAAGGCCGAGAGACCCGACTCCTGCCAATTGGGGTGGTCTACCCTTGGGGTAACATTATATATAAAAACATTATTTTTTTAAACTAATGTGACCCAAGGGTAGACCGCCCCGATGAAGGAGTCGGGTCTCTCGGCCTTCCGGGGAACGACCAGGGTAGGACTATTTCCCCCCTCCGGGGAGGGTCTCCGGAACCCCCGCTCTTTGGTATTTGGGTGTCGCGGGGTTCCCCGCCCCTCCCTAAGGGGTATGGAAAACTCCCCCTTCTGTTCCCCGTCGGATCGAGCCCCCTAAATTGCGCTTACATAATATATATACTAATATATATATTATATTATATATATATATATATATATATATATATGATATAAGTATATAGTATATATATATTCGATAAATTTTCTGCATGGACGTCACAGTATACGTAATGCGGAAATCCTGATATAAAATATAATATTATATATATATATATATAATATAATATATATATATATTATATATATATAAACTATATATATATATATATATATATATATATATATATAATTATTTTTCTTTTTACATTAAGTAAAAAATATTGTTTTCCAATTATTTTTATTTTTTTTAATTTAAATATTTTTAATTTTTTACGTACATTCTACTATGGTACATTTTTTTAAAAATAAATTTATTGATAATCGATAAAACAATTATAATATCGATAATTAATAAATATCGATAGGTTGAAACGCATTTCGACGTCACTTTCTTCATCCCTACAGAACGAAAAAAAGCCATAAAGTTACATTTTTCCTAGCGTTTTTTTTACATATTTTTATTAAAAATATCCATTTATAATATACGCTAATCGATAAAAAAAACTTCAAAGAATTTTTTGATACCATTTTTGTAAATTATAAGTTTATAGTTTTAATGTAATAGTTACGTAAAGTTCATTCACCTCAGCTAAAGTATTACCGAAATTAGATTTAAAGCTAATTTTATTGAATGAAACATCCTCAATTCAAACGGGTCTACCACGCCGCCATCTTGTTTGTTTACATTTTTTTCCGTAAGAACGTGTTTAAGTTCAGTAAGCACGGAAAATAGCAACCTTACTGAATTAAGGAAATTCCTTACGTTTTGTGAGCATTTTGCTCGATTTTGCGCCAAGTTTGACAAAAACTAATGCAAACTCGAGTATTTCTTACGTTTCGTAAGCACAAATGCAAAAACGAACTTGCAGCAGTTTGTTGGTAGTTGAGGTTCAAGTTATAATTGCTAGGAGTCAGAAGAGGAACGCTTACAGAAAGCTTCTGTGTGATATAGCACCACATTTGTGACACACATTTTAACCTGCCAGTGACTATAGCAGCTATCTTTATTGTGACTCATACCAGAACACCTTGGGCACAACCTAGTTTGAGAGAATAAACATTTGGGTAATAGTAGAGTTCAGGTGAGGGTCAATTGTGTAATTATTGTATTAAAAATATAAACATTTAATTTTTAAAAAGGTAATAGAAGCGCAGAGGGGCTTCACCCCCAATTTTTATAGAAATAATAGGATATACTCTAAAAATATAATAATGAATAAAAAAAAAAATGTGAGTCTCTTTAGGAAAAAAAGCTAGTCTCTTAAAGTTGTTAAAACCACTAGGAATTTAAAAGTAAATTTTTTTAAAATCACAGGATAAAAAAATAATAATGATTCAATGAAGCATAAAAAAAACAAAATGATTTAAGTCTTTAGGAAAAAAAGTTACAGCCTCTCAAAGTTAAAAATTTTCCCATAGGCTTTTTTAAAAAAAATTAGTAGGCCTCCTGCTCATTTTAGGGCCATCCTAGCTCTGATTTGTTTATTATATATAGATTTTCTCTGTGTATACCTAACAAAACATATAACTTGAACTAGAGGGCCTGAAATGAGACCTAACCTGGATGGATCCAAAATGAAAAGTCTATGGGAGTTTTCAACAACTTTGAGAGGCTGTAATTTTTTTTTTACTAAAGAGACTACCACGTTTGTTTTTTATTCATTATTATTTTTTTTTAGAGTTTATCCTGTAATTTTTTATAAAAATCGAGGGTGAAGCCCCTCTGTGTTACTATTACCTTAAAAAATGGTATAACAATATTATTTAAAGTTTTTTTTTTTTTTTACTGATTTGCATACATTTTAAATATATTTTAATTAAAAATTTTAAAATAACATCACAAAAATTTTGTGACTAATTTTGCTATTTTTATAGGAATTAACAATATCTGTTATATCTGATTGTTAAATCTTTTTCAAAAACATAATTTTTTTCGATTATCAATGATTTATTTTATAGACAAAATTTATATACAGAATATTATGAAAAATATAAATAGCTTTGCAAAATGATTTTTTTTTTATGCATAATACAGTAAATAAAATTAAAAAATGAATAACATTTTATATATCATAATATATTATATAATAATATTATAATATATATATCTATACCTGATGATTCACATTGAACCATATAGTATTTAATTTTATATATATATATATAGGGTTTTGAAAAAAATGGTTTTTTTAATTTTGTTTTTTTTTTTTGAAAAAAACACGTTTTT
Source organism: Trachelipus rathkii (assembly GCA_015478945.1). Lineage (NCBI taxonomy): Eukaryota > Metazoa > Arthropoda > Malacostraca > Isopoda > Trachelipodidae > Trachelipus > Trachelipus rathkii. The sequence goes on along the minus strand of JABUQX010120491.1, from coordinate 60,276 downwards.
TTTAAAAACAAATGTTTTTTTTTGTTTTTTTTTAAATTACCTTTTTATGTATATTTAAGATGTTTTAAATTATACAGTAATACCAATACCCCTTCTAGGCTAAATTTGACTATTAATACGAAATTTTATATATAAGTGTATATATATATATATATTATATATATATATATATATATTATATATATATATATATATATATATAGTATATATACTAAATGATCAAAAGAAAAGGATGGTAGAACAGGTGGTTTTGGGGTGTCAGGAAAAATGAGAATGGTAGGAAAGTGCTTGATTTCTTGGGAGAGAGGTATGTGTTAGTAATACTTTCTTAAAACACAAGAGTATCCAATAAGTAACTAGAGTTGGTGTAGGTAGAGATGTTTATCGAAGTGAAAAGTATGATTGATTTTGTTGGTGAAGAAGGAGATGTTGAAGTAGGTATCTGATGTTAAATCAGTGAGGGGTTTAGATTAGGAATGGAATTATCATTATGTTGTTCTATGGTAAAATTAAGTTTAGTGGAGGCTTGCATGGAGAGGGGTGATAGGAAGGAAGTGGTAAAATTAAGAGTGAGAATTTAGTGAAAAGGTAATAAGGATAAGTAATGTAAGAACGCTCGCCAGTAAATCAGTTGAATGTGAACAAGTTGGAAAACTGAATAAATCTGGAGCAATGAAGGAAGCAATTGTTAGCAGTGCAAAAGAAAGTATGTATATGGGCTGTGCTAAAGTAGAAAGTAAGAATGCTTACAGTGAGTGGTGGAATAAAGAGGTGATGCAAACGGTAAAAAGTAAAAAAAACAGCGTGGTTGAATGTACTAAAAAGCAAATTGATGAAGTTTCAAAAAGAAAGATGCTGGAATTATATAAGAAGTCAATAAAGGAATGCCTAAAAGAGAGGAATGTGAAGAAAAATGAGGTAAATGACAGTTTGGAAGGAGGATAGAAATGGGGACATACAAGGGACATGGAAGCTCTTCTGGAAGGAAGCGCGTGAAAGGTTAAGAATTAGAATAAGGGGAATCTGCCTTTAGAATAATGAATGGGATGGGTGTTTTGTAATTGATGAAATGGATGTGAGTAGAGTGTGGGAAAGAAACACTTTGAAAATCTGGATAATATTGGCAGTAATGATGAGGTGATAATGACTGTGTGTGGGTTTGTATGGTAACAAGAGGAATAGTTCTTATGGTGTATATGAGCTAGAAAGGGGAGGAGTTAATGGGGTAGGAGTGAGAAAGTTTGCAAGAGATGGTAAATCTGCAGGTATACGATGAAATACTGGTGAAATGATCAAAACTGGACGGCAAGAACTAGTGGATTGATTGATCTTGAAGTGTAAATAAAGCGTTTATGGAGGGTATAGTTCGAGGGATTGAGGAGAGGCAGTAATAGTAGCCTTTATATAAGGGAAGGGAGGATAAAGGAAACTGTAAATTATAGGGTATTTAGTTCATTGAGTTGTTGTATGGGAGATATATGCTGGTGGTGTTTGGTTGAAAGAGTGCGCAAGTGACTGAAGGACTGATGGTGAAAGAACAAGGTGCGTTTAGAGATGGTAGAGGAGTGTGGTCAAATCTTTACATTGAAGCAAATGATAGAGAAAATTAGAGAGAAGGAAAGAATAAATTGTATTTAGGTTTTATGGTTTGCAACAGGGGTATGATAGGGTTAATAGAGAAGGTCTATGGCAGTTGTTAGTGATATATAGTGTTGGTGATAGGCTTCCTGAAGGAAATCAAGTATGTATGATGATAGGAGGTTGTGGTAGAATAAATGGTTGCAAAGTGAATGGTTTAGTATTAATAGCGGAGAGGCAGGGTTGTGCTATGTCTAGTAATGATGAGGTGATGGATGGGGTTATGAAAGAAATTAAGGTGGGCGTGACAGGAATGGTGTTCGAATGATGGGATCGAGTGGAGGGTGCCCTACCATATTATGCGGATGATTTGGTTTTGCGTGGCGCAAATCTGAAGAGTATGAGAGGATGGTAGAGAGATTTGGCGGGTGTGTAAAAGGAGGGGTTTGAAAAGTAGACATAGATAAGAGTTAGGTTTATGGTTGGAGTGAGGCACACGACCTCAGTGTTTAAGTTAGTTAGATGGAGCAGCTGGACAAGTGTCTGGTTTAAATAATAAGGGTATATGTTGGATGAGACGGGAACGGATGATGCAGAAGTGTAGTAGGAAATTTGTAAATGGCAAGAAGGTGGCTGTGCAATTAAATCGTTGGTAGAAGTAAAGGGGACTAAGTCTTTAGTGCGCTAGGGGTCTTACTGAGGGTATGTTGTTACCTATGTTAATTGTATAGTAGTGAGACATGGTCTGGAATAAGAAGTATAGATCCTAAAGTTCATGTGTTCAGATTGAGACAATATTAGGGGCATGCTAGGTGTGAGAAGATTGATAAATGAGGAATGAACATATAAGAGACTTGTGTGGTGTGAAGAAAGGGGTCAACGAGAGAATAAATGAATCGCCTGTGGTCTCTTGGAGATGGCAAATTTATGGAAGCAATATAGGCGATGAAAGATTTATATGGAGCGTCGGTGTTTTTGTAAAGTCTGTTTTTTGTATGTGGAGCGCATCCGCGTCGTAAGCGCGAGATGTTAGTGGCGAGTGTGTTGAACCGACGGGCTGGGAGATCGAAGAAAAAGGGGATTGAGTCAGTAAAACGAATGTCTGAAGGAGGAAGAAATTGAGTTTGGCAGAGGCGAGAATAAAGGTGCATATAAAGAGTGAAAGCGGGGTTTTGTGAGGGGGTATGCGTTTTGGCCCATCCTGGGTCAAGGGTAACCCCTCACTGATGATTTAGCATAGTGAGGGTCCGTCGCAGTGCCGTGAACTAAGGTGGAATTTCTGACTGCGATGAGTTCTTACTTAATGGTACAGAGGGGGGGGGTAAGGCTGGGCTTTCTTTTAGACTTTTGTCATATTCTTTACTGCTTTTCTTTCTGATCTTGTTACACACTTACCACAGTCCTTGGGGAAAAACGGTAGATGATAGAACTATATAATATATATATATATATATATATATAATATACATATATTATACTATATATATTAAATATATAGTAATATATATATATTATAGTAAGTTATATATTATATAAAATATATAATATATAATATATATATATATAGTTAATATATATATATATATATATTATATAATATATATATATATATATATATTATAATAATAATATCTATAATTATATATTTTATATATATATAGCTATATATATATATATATTTTATATATTATTATATATATAATAATAATAAATAATAATAAAAAATAACTAATATAATGTAATGTAATAATTATATGACCTAGACAGCTAATAAACTTTTAATTATAGCACTAAACTTACTTTATATATTGTGTAGCTTACTTTTTAACATACCTTGTATTTTACTGTATTTTAATGCTAGAACAGACAAAATAATAAGTATAAAAAAAAAGTAAGTAAAAGGTTTAAAAAAGAAGAAACAAAAAACCAAAAAATTTTGGCCATTGGTCTTTTTTTATAAAAAAAAAACGTGTTTTTTTTTTATACAAAAAACGTTAACGGTTTCTTTTTTAAATCCACCATAATATTTATATAAATATATATATATATATATATAATATATATATATATATATATATATTATGATCTATATATATATATAAATAATATTATATATATATATTATTATATTTATAATTTCATAATTATATTAACTTTTTATTATTATATTTTATATAAAAAAGTTCTGCAATATTGTTTTTTTAAATTTTATATTTAAGCCAAGTATATATATAAAATCAATCTTTCATAACCATGAAAAGAAATTTGATTTTCAAAAAATAAATAATATTGATGTATCAGTAATCTGATATAGCTACATTTTTACAATGTTTCTTCATCTCTACCCAAACGAAATAAAGCCCAAAAGTTATGATTTTCGTAGCGTTATTTTTAAATATTATACTGCAAATATATATATATACATAAAATGTATGAAAATCAGTAGATAAAACTTCAAATAATTTTTTTATACCAATTTTTTAAATTAAATATTCCTTGTTTTAATATAGTAATTACACAATTGACTCACCTGAACTTTACTATTATCCATATTTGTCGCAACAAAGCATAGAGTGTGTTGACACTTGACAGAACTTATTGCGCTTATTCATTTCTTTATTTACATTGCCTATGCTAGTTTTTAAAAAAAAAATTGTGTGCACTATTTTTATTATGTACAAACTTAGGCTTTGGTCATTCCATATCATCTCATCCACCCAAAACCATGACCATAAAATTGGTGTACACTTAAGTCTATATGAGAAATGGATATGCCCCAATTATTAGAGCTGGCTAACCTATGGTTGCTGAAAATAAGGTCACAAAGTTTTGACTTTTCTCATATTAAGACAAAACGAGTGAAAGAAAAGTAGTTGCTGTATTCAACGCAACAAGGCACACATCATCAATTGCTAAAAAGTTAGTTAAAGAAATGGGCATCCTTTCAATACTAAATCCAAGCATGGAAAATGAATTGAACAAAATATTGTAGACCAAGTACAAACATTATCTTTCAGAGGAGCTTAGTAGGATCATGCCTGTTAAAAAGACTATGTTAGTATTATGGAAAGAAGGGAGAGGTTACATGCTCAAAAATATCATCTACTTTGTAATTTAAAAAAAGCTTATCAACTTTTGAAGGAAAAATATCCTTTGTTAAGAGTAAGCTTCAGCAAATTTGTAGAGTTACTTTCAAAACAATGTGTTATTACAGGGAGCATCTGAAATTCATTCTCTGTGTGTCTGTACTATTCACCTGAATTTTAAACATAGTTGTAGGATCTAAATTAGATAAACTAACTGAAGATAGTGAAACCGCTATAAACCATCCACAGCAGTGTATTACTTTGATGGACTGCAATCCTCCCTCACTAGAATGCTGTCTTAGGGAATGTAAATGATGTGGAGGTACTTAAAAATATTTTTAATGAGAAATGCATTGACTCAGTGCAATTTAAGAAGTGGACCCATACTGATAGATCCAATCTTGTATCACTTTACTTAGGTTCAGATGAATTTATTGAACACATTTTGCTGTAAACTTGAACAAAGCCAAATCTATGACTTCCTGCAAGCAACTTATTACAATGATACTGAAATGTCACTGAAAGTTGGAGAAGTCCTAGTGTTATGTTATTGCTCACCTAAGCTTTGTTGTCATATTGAAGTGCAATATTCATAACACAGTCACAGTACACTTGTTTCAGAGGCATTTTATAAAATTCATAAAAGAAAACCTTCTATCCATCAGCATAATAATATATTTCTCAGATGGCTCTGCTGGACAATATAAAAACTGTAAAAACTTTTTAAATCTGAATTTGTCACCATAAAGAGGATTTTGGAATTGATGCAAAATGGATTTTTTTTAACACAAGTCATGGAAAGAGACCTTGTGATGGTATAGGAGGCACTGTTAAGAGACTAGCTACTGAAGCTAGTTTGCAACAACCTTATGATCAACAGGTTCTAACTGCACAACAGCTAATAAGCTTATCAAAGATAATATTAGTATCATCAAAACTCAGTTTTCAATCATTGTAGATCATGTAAAGGAGGAACTACTGCATCATTCAAGACATTTAAAAGCAAGAACAATTGCAGGTACTCAAAAAATACACCACATGAAACCAGTTTCATTATGTTCACTTGAAGTTAAACATTTTTTAATATCTAAATATTTACTGTTGGGTGGGGTGAATAGGGACACATTTTGTAAAACTTGTCTCCCTTCTTTTCCTTAATACACTTTTTGGAATTTTTTTTCCTGAAAATCATGGGTTTATAGTGGGTCATACGTACACAAATAAATAATAATGTAATTATAATAATAATTAAATTAAAGTTTAAATGAAACTCATTCAGACTTACCTTGATGGGGGTGAATAGGGACATTTCTTGGTATTCATACTTTGTATATAAATTTAATTTTTTATTTTAATTTTTATCTAATATAGGTAATTGTTTATTATATTAAAATTAGCCATAGGCATTAAAAATGTCAATTATGATACAGTACATAAAATAAAAATAAAAATGGTGTCCCTATTCACCCCTTCAACATTTTTATTTGAGGGTGAATAAGGACATTTCTTTAATTAATATTTTGCTTTATAGGTAGCTAGCTGTTTATTATATTAAAATTAGCCATAGGTATTAAAAATATCAATACTGTAATGATACATAAAATAAGAATAAAAATGGTGTCCCTATTCACCCCATCAACATTTATGTGGGGCTGAATAAGAACAAGTTATTAACAGTGATTTAACCACTATGTACTGTTTGAAACAAAGATTTACTTTGCCAGTTTAAAGCTAACATACTCAACTGTATATGCTGAAAAACTAATTAAAATCCATCCACAACTTTTCTTATAACAAAGTTCAGAAAAATTTATATTTTTCAAAGGTAAAATTTTATTGAAGGAAATTTCCTCCCCTAATACATCAAAATTTTTTCAAATTGTGAAAACTCTCTAGTATTAAAGATAATCTTAATAAAGCTTGTAGCACTACCCCGTGGCTATTGAATGAGCAGAAATTTTTTTTTTTTTTTTTATTTAGTGTCCTCATTTATCCCATGAAGTTTAGTGTTCCTATTCATCCCACCCAACGCTATGTAAAAGAGAAAATTCAGGGCTATGTTACTGTGGCATATGAAAACAACTGGTGGGTAGTATCCATTTTAGACCAAGTCATCTGTTAAGAGAATCAAAAGTATCCTTTCTTCATTTACATGATCCCAATTCATCATTCTTATTTCCTCATCAACCTGACACCCTTATAATTTCCTACTCTAATATTTCAACAAATGTTGATGCATCAACTGCAACTGGAGGAGCATATTTTCTATCAAAATTTGATACTGTGAGGGCTTCTCACATGCTGAAAAAATGGCAAAATAAAAAGTTAGTTGAAAAACAATTTGTGTAATATTTATTTCTTTTTTAATTTTCATTTGAGAATATTTTTGCAAGTGACATTATATAACCATATATTTTACAGCTTTCAAATGACACTAAAAGTAGAGCTTTACCTTTAGTAGTTGAGGAGCTATATTGTTTTTAAATTTGATGGTTAGTCATGGAAAAGTTTAAATGTCAGAATTTTAATTTAGGGGCTATAATAATCAGTTATCCATGAAAATATTGCAATCACTCAACCTTTTGTGGGTGTACTCTACCGTATATAAGTAATAAAATTATTTAATCACAAAGAAGTAAATTGTGCTACTTTAATAATTCCTTTCTTCTATTATCAGTCTTAGCCTGTTTGATTCTCTAACTTCCCCAGTAGACGTGATGCAAACCTATACCTAGATTATCAACAACTTTTCATAATTTTGTAAAAATATCACCATCAAGCCTTCATTCATGATATTGGTAATTTTACTTAGCCAAATTTGTTGAATTACCCGACAGTCATCATTGTTAATGATTTGGCATGTGTTTTACAATTTAAATTGTTACTGGTATATGTTGATTAAATTTGTATGGTTTAAAATGCAATTGTTTTATTTGGAAAATATATAGGTACTATTTGTTAAAAAAATATATACAAATTTAGTACTCCATTTAGATTCAAGTCCAACTTTTACCAATTCGTCTCTACTAAATCCAGATAACTTCTTGAGCAAATTTATTGTATTTATTATTTATTGATTTTCTTTTCACTTCACTTTATCCTAGACTCCAGTTTCATCTCAGTGAAAGATTTTTAACTTTGACTCCATAACTCCTAGACTGCTGCAGCTCTGATTGTAATTTCTTATCTCTTTACAGTTATTTTAGCATTTAATTTTGAAATTTGAAATTGTAACAATGAATAGTTTGGATGAATCATTTTTTTCAAATTCCTTTTATGATTTTAATTTTGCAAATTCAAACGATGAATCGTTTTTTTATTCAGAACCATTAATTTCTCAAGATATATTTACAGCTGCAAATGTTGGTAATAAAGAAGTTGTTCATAGCCTAATTTCCAAGTAAGTACTATTTTCTACCTATACATACAAGGTACTTAGACTCTTTTTAAGATTTTTAGCTTATCTATGAAAAACTTTTCAATTTATACTTTTGTATTTTGAGAGTATGCACAGGGAGTAAGTAGCCCTTTAGATGTTTTTTATTATTATTATTTGTTTGTGTGCGTGCATGCATTATAACTTATAAGAATCTAAATATGATGTTATTAAATAAATTTTTTATTAATTTAATTCATTAACTCTTCACTGCATTGATTATATTAGGCTATATAATTTGCAAATATGTTTAAATGTATATGTAGTAGATCAAGTTTTAAGTATTGATATCAAAAGATCTTCAAATATTGAAAATAGCTCTTAAAAAGTTATTATTGTGATAATTTAAAAATCCCCTGTTTACTGGTAATTTTTTCAGATATCAACTACCATTATATATATATATATATTATATATATATAATATATATTATAATATATAATATAACTTATATATTATATATATATGATATATATATATATATATATATAATTATATATATATACATATAGTATAGTATATTATATATATATATATTTATATATATATATATATAATATATATCTATATATATATATATTATTATATATATTATATATATATATATATATATAATATATATATATATATACCGTATATATATATAATAATCATATATATATTATTATATATAATATATGTATATATAATTATATAATATATATATATTATATATATATATACTATATATATATTATATATATACTATAGTATATATATTTAAAAAGTTAACATATTTGTATGTAAATTTGTTGACATACTATTTCTATATAGAGTACATTATAGTATAATATATGAAAATATTATATAATATATATATAAACCTGCAAAAGGGTATTGATTCTTATTATAGTGTTATGCTCTTGGCATGCAACTTGGAACGTAGCATAGTGATAAGAACCAATATTAGGGGGACTTTGCGCATCCCTCCAGCCCCAGCACTAGTATTTGCATTTGTAATTTTTAAGTCTTCATCCTTCCACTCATTTTTCATATTAATTTTTTGTTTTTTTTTCAATCCACTTACTCCACCCGACAGTTTTTTTTTTTTTTTTTTTTTTTTTTTTTTTTTTTTTTTTTTTTTTTTTTTTTTTTTTTTTTTTTTTTTTTTTCTTTTTATTTTTTTTTTGTTTTTTTTTTTTTTTTTTTTTTTTTTTACTTTTTTTTTTTTTTTTTTTTTTTTTTTTTTTATTTTTTTTTTTTTTTTTTTTTTTTTTTTTTTTTTTTTTTTTTGTTTTTTATTTATTTTTGTTTTTTTCTTTTTATTTTTTTTTTTTTTTTTTTTTTTTTTTTTTTTTTTTTTTCCGCCGCCAGAGAGGTAGATGATTGCTGATGACACCTTCCTTATGGAAGGTGCACCTGGCATCATCTGTGCTGAAGGTGTGTGAACCGCATCACCCGTTTGTGGTTGTGTACACAACCTAGCACTAGGTTTGGATTGTTTTCCCCTGCCACCTCTGGAACATCTATAATAAGAGACTCCCTGCCATTTAGCACGGTTCTCCGGGAACAAACCTCATAAGGCTCAACATCCATAAGGGGGGGACCCCTTTGCCCTTTGATTTAATATCCACCACCTCCAAACCTCTTACTGAGCAAAGAACCATCATTCTTAGCGATGCACTTGAAAAGCCTTAGGAGTTGAAGACTTCCCCTCCCCCCAAGTCATGTTAATAAGGAATGAGTCCCTTCTCGTTCAGGCCACTACCTGGAATCAAAGTTCTATATTGTCATACTTTTCTCTCGGACTCCTCTTATTTCCACTCCTAATGAAATAAGATACACATTCAAAGGCACTATTTACTCTTTAGAACAGAAAGATGATGATATTACTGTCATTCTTAGAAATCTACAGCAGAAAAGATTTCCTGTTACCAACGTTTACAGTTTTCCCCACATCGTAACTTGCATGAGAACCCAAATCTTTGTTTACTGCTGACCAACACCCTTTTCCACCTGCTAAGGTGAAAATTGGTTTTACAAGCTACAGTGTTTGTATGTTTATTTCCTGACTGAGATGTTGCTTTAAATGTCAGGGGTTTGGTCATCCCTGAAAATACTGTAGTGGACTGCATGACATATGTGCAGTCTGTGGGGAAGAATTTCATCGATTCCCTGTGGAAACAACACCACATTTGGCAATGAAGAGGACCACACTGAGGAATTGGGGTGAGACGATCACTACGAGCTCGGATAAGTCACGGAGATAGAATAGGCGAAAGCCCCACAATTGTTTCTCTTCCGTTAATATGCTCATCTTACTTGGGGTTGGGACACAGCGGAGGGTTTTGGGAGTTATGCAACGCACTACCAAAAATTGGAGCCCAGGAGCAGTGCCATGATATGGTGGAGAGGTCTAGTGCACTTGACGATGTGTCGCTCGGATCAGAGAGAGAGCATTGATGACAAGGTATATAGTCTATGACGAATGTTGCATACATCATCCAGACGCGCATGAGTACTATTATCAGTGTGAAGCGTGAGAGATGCGCAAGCACCCACCCACAACTCCATTCCTTCCCCCAACCCCAGCGAGACTTGAGCAGTTACTGTAACCTGCTCGCCTCCACTGCTATATTAGCTGACTAATTTTCAAATAGTCACAAAACATAGCTTCCATGCCAGATTCTCGCTGCCAAATGCCATCAACACTCCTACCCAGAGTGCTAGCTTTCAACTGACCATCAATGATACAAAGTCTGTTCATCCTCCACATAGCTTGGAGAGCATTTCCTGTCAAGAAACTCTTCCACATACTCTCCTGATGAGTTCATGTAAGAGTTCCCTCTAAAAGGTCTCCCACCCTCACTCCCAACTCTTGAAGAAACGACTAATAAAAGATAAAGCTGCTATAAGCACCTATCAGCAAAGATTACACTCAATAAAATAATAAAATATCTGAATTTCTAAAACGGAACACACCAACCCCAGATATTAAAAATGCAACCAAGAAGAGACCTCGCCATAAGTCTATCCTGAGACAAACGCATTGACATAAATAGATTGTACCCAAGCAACCACCAGCTGTTGAGGCAACCCCACCAAACCAATCCCTCTGAATAGTTGCAAATTATCCATCTCTCTTCTTATATGTATATAGTCTTCCTCCTCTAATTCCTCTTAGGTTAATTCCTTCCTACTTCTTCACCAAAGTTTCCTGTCTCTGTATCTTCTCTTTCTAATGCACATTATTATCACCCAATAAAAAAGAGAAATAAATCCATAATCTGCGTGAGGGTTTGAGATGGTTAAGCGAAATGTCGATCTAAGTTTAAATCTGAATAAGTAATTAGATTTTTAATAAAACACCAATCTATTATTCCATCTATTCTTTATCTTTTCTATTATTTCTGTTATGTACACTTATATAATCTCATTATTAGTCATTATTATTATTTTAATAAATAGCGAATCGCTAACGACAGTACTTACACACTTCTTTTCGAAGAAAGATCCTTCTGAATGAAAGACATCAATTTGGTGTACACACAGATATATTTAATATATATATATATATACTTAGAATAATAAATATATTTATTACAAAATAATACTATATATTAATATTAAATATAATATATATATAAATATATAGTATATAATACTATATTTAAATTATTAATATATATTATATAATATATATAATTATACTATTATATATATAATTAATTATAATATTATAATTATTATAATAATATTTATATATATATACCTATTTTAAACGTTCGCTAACTCTACCACCCTCCTTATGCATCCGCGCAAGTAAGAGACCTGAGCGGGGGGTTAACCAGCCGTGTAAACATGCACCTGAAACAAGAAAGTGATATGAAACAGGTAACAGAAATTGCAAAAAGTCAACTAAGAAATGAAGGAGCCTTACCGGCCCCCTTTATCATTTAAGTGAGAATTCGTCGCGTCAGAAAATCCACCTAGATCTTCACGGAGGACTCTGCACGGACAGGCTCAATTACTTGATTCACTGTCAAGAAAATAGTTGATAAGAACAGTGATAGAAGGGGGAATATGCACAATGAAAGGAAAGAGGACATTAGAGTTTGGGCAGAAGGTAAAAAAGAAAGGAGGTGCAAATAACAAGGGAAGTGAATGTGATGGGTTTATGTGAGAGGGCCTAATGGTTGTGGGCCTTGCCTAGTAAGGAAATGATATCCCACAACAGTTAAGGGAGCTAATCTGTCACAGAAAATCAGTCTCAACTGGGTCAAATCGAAAAAAAGTCTCAGGGTGGATTTTTCTGATTGCAAACGATTCCTCAACATGAGGAAGAGTATAAGGGAAGCTTGTCAAAAGGAGGAGGGGGAGCGTTGCTTTTCAAACTACTAGCTACATGTTCTAGCCTGACTTATTTATCTGTTCTGCCCAGAGGATGCTCAGTGCTGGAACACCCTAGTCACCCACGCCACAATATATTGAGGATAGGCAGCGAAAAATAATAATTATATAAAATAAATATACAATATAAAATATACTCATAGAATAATAAATATCTTACAAAGATAAAATATTATAAAATATATTAATCATATAATATATAAATATATAAATAATATATATAAATAATAATAACTAATATAACAATAATAATATAAACTGATAATATAATAATATACAATATATAAATTATTATATAACATAATTCTAACATATATAATATAATATATATAAACTATAAATATAATATTAACCAACAGTATATATAGTTATAATAATATAATAATATATACAATAATATAATTCTTATAACTAATAATATACATATATATAATACAACATAATATATAATATATACAATATATATATAATAAATAATACCTATAGATAATATATATAACTATATAATATATATAAAATATAATATATATATAATATATAAATATAATATACAATATTTATTAAGTCTAATAATAACCAAAATATTTGAATATATAGAGGGCACTAAATTAATGTTCAGCAAATACGTAAATATTTGTATTAGGTGCAATATATTTTTTCAAATATGTTATTTAATATATATAATATTATTTACATAATACAAGCTTTTGCTTGCTCAACTAAAACCACCGAGCAAGACTTGTCCCTTGAGAACACGATAAGCTCCAAAAAAACGCAACACAATGAAGGCAGCCGCAAGACGGCTCAGCTAGTCAGAGCTCAGCACCCGAGGAACCAAAGCCGAAAAAAAAAACAACTGATACAATAAGAACACCTCGGATTTTTAAAAGCTGTTATATTTTTTAATAAAATATGGATAAAGATTTAGCAAAAAGCAAAAAGTAAAATAAAATATTTATTAATAAAAATACAATATTTCATTAAGAATAAATATCAGCCAATGTTAGATCTTGATAAGTTATCCTAATATTTAAATCAGAAAGAACAGTAACTTAAAAAAAAATGATGTATGAACTACCAAATACTCATTCATACACATGCAATACGATTCCCCCTCTACCCGTTTTTAAATTGGGGCATGTTTAAATTAATACTGATTAGACGTCTAAATTTCATCTTTTAAATATGTGCAATAACTAATCATGATTATAATTGAATTTAGTAAACTCAAGAAAATAATATAATCAAGCCAATATTTAAATTCCATAATATAAAAAATAATAGAAAAATCACAAGAGAAAACAAAACATGGCTCTATGTAGGCCTTTTTAATAAGAGATTAAATTTATTATTTCCCGCGTCCTCAAGAAGTTGTTTTTGTTTCTCGAGTAGTTGTGCAATTTTTTTTAATTTTGTATGCATTTTTTTTGTATTTTATTGGAAGGTGGGAGGGGCATATGCCTGTGTAAAAGGATGCATTTGATTTATCCGAGATGATTAAATATAACTCGTACAAGGATGGGTATCAATACAAACTTTTTTACCAAATTTTACATGATGTAGCAATGTTTTTGGAGAGATTAATTTTACAAATTGTATGGATATTTAATAATGGGCTGTAACTCCAGCATCCCATGTTCGAAAAGAAAATGATTATAACACAATGCTGTTTTTATTTGTACAGTTGTACTTTGAGTAGCGAAGCATTGAGAGAAATTATGAAAATTTAACAAGCTGAAAGTGGTTATTAGATCTCAGGCCTCCGTTGGCTGGTTGTACATCTGAAGGATGCACTGTGGACGGATCAAAGGGGCTGAAATTCCACTATAGGTGCGAAAACGGAGATCTTGAAATCTTACAAGAATATTAGTTAAAGAGAGTAAAAGAACACTCTTTCTTCATGGGTATTATCTATTACTATACCTACATTTCAATCTAACTCTCGATTATGAGCATAAAACACTCACAATGTTACAACCTATCTAGTGGAATAAAGATAGAGTACAGTGCAATTGGGAACATTTGGCCTTGGATTCCACATCAACATGGGAGTTATAATCACTATATAACTAAACTCTCAAGAACGAGTTGTCGCGAGGAGGCCATACTGCCACACACAAAGATTTAGAGTCAAAGTTTTTACTTATCCATTTAGACAGCACGCTAGCGTAGAGTATGACCATAATACTATATATATTTAAGTATAACACAGCAAGGGCAAAAAGGTTATTTAACAGCTTCAAAGACTTTGGATGGCAGACACTTTAGAACCGTCAGTAGGAAATGGTATATAAATTTTTCTTTTTGATAATTTTTTATTCTCACACCCTTAATTCTCATATATATATTAATAAAGCAATATACCTAAACTTGACTAGATCCTTAGCATGTCAGGTCATATTCACAGTTTAATAAGAATGAGCTTGTTTATGTAGTAAAAATCAACTTAAAGCCTAGCCAAAGACACTTTCGTATAAATTTACCAATTTTTTAAGCTTTTATTTCAAGGCAGAGAATTACTTAGAGATACTAAAATGTGTATAAAGAGAAATAAAAAGAAATGATATAAATTGGTTACGAATAATTAGTTTTGTAATCAGAACAATCTACATTCTTTAAACTAAAACATTAACCATTACATATGTGTGTCATTTAATATTAGCTTGGTGCGTACTATTATTAAACGAGTTATCCAGAGAGGCGGTCAATGTGAGAGGTATAGATGAAGAAATGGCTATGACACATCAGGCAGGATTGAGTCATTTACCAGCCACATAATTGAAGTTTTATCAGATAAAGTTTTACAAATATGTATATATAATACGAATGGCGGAGAGTATAATGATCATTTCTGAAATTGATCATTTATCCATACTTACTCATATATACACTAACCACGTCACCTTAAAAATTATATTATTAAATTGGAACGAAATTTAGACGGTACCAAAGAAAAAAAAAAAAAGGAAGGTTTTTTAATAAAGCAGGAAAATACAAAAAATAGCTTCAAAATTACATCATAAAATAAAGAAATGTAATGCTATATAATATATTATATTGAAATATAGTGTTATAATATTCCTAGGAAAGACACGATAAATAAGAGAAATGGTAAGAAATCATGATCATAAAAGCAGTTGTAAAGAGCCGTATAGAGATAACACACCACTCCATCATGTATTGTCTTAATGTGTGTTTGTGGAAATATTTATATTTTATTCTCTCTCCAATATAGTTATATATTCTTCTCTATTTATAGTAGATAATTTGCTCAGAAGAATATAAGGATATAACTATATGATTATTATCAAATTACAATGTATACTGAGTGACAATTACTATTATTACTTAGAGATGCGAGTATACAGACTTCTGAACATATACTGGATTGTCAAACTCTCTGTCTATAGCAACATAACCAACTTCGATGAATATATAAATCAACTGAATAAATAAAGCAAACAGAGAATCAGAAAAACTGCAGATTGGTACATCGGACCACGACGTTAAATTGAATATATGCCGTAAAACTATTTACTATTAGAGTGAGGAGAGGAACAAGAGAGAAGTAAGAGGTAAGATTTGTGTGAGGAGTGAAAAGTGAAATATTAAAATACAATATGGAAAATGTCCACGCAAATAAATATCTCCTAACTGGAATGAATGATTTACCATTGCATGTAACCTTGTAAGAGAAATTGAGGAGAGTGCGTTTGAATCACCTCTATCTATCAACTTGGAGATGACTAGATTGGAGACAAACAGGTGATCTGAGAGACGCAGCGTAAACTAAAAGGAGGTTATCCAAAAATGTTTTTTAATGAAGAAACGAACACCTTTTTTATAAACGAATCCTTGCAGGAGGGCCGAGTGAAATCCCTATAAATTAAGATCAGTACCTAACTATGATTCAATCTATCTATAAAAACCAGCCTTAATAGTACTATGTTATAAAAGTTTGAAAATGCAAAGTTATGTATTCTCTCATTTATGACAAACAAAACAGATACAAAATACAAAAAACCACATTTCTCTGATGATCAATGTATTAATATTACTGATTAGAGTAGATCTTGACGTGGGTATATCCGTGGTAAGCAAATTAACACCTTTAATGAAGGGAAGTAATACCTCGCATGATGGTATGTTTCACACGAGAGAGAAGCAAGGCGGACAAAAGAGCGATAGACATTTTAAAAAAATGTAAAAATATCGATCTCTGTACGATGATATCAAAAATTTATTAAGATGCGTATCTGAAGATGGTATAGATGTCCTTTAAACATTGGAATGTCCCTACTAGATTTGAAGTACTTAAGGGTCTTGCAATGTTGAAGCCATTGAACCTCGATTATAACTGAGATTACACATTACTAACCAGGATATGAGAATTACCTTTACACTGACTCGAACGAGAATGTATAAAGAGCAGCAAGGTAATTACATTATAAAACACTCTTTGCGATAATTGTCACTAAGTCCGAGATTTTGCTGTCTAAGGGCATGTATGATACATAAAATTTAATTAAAACTGGTTCATCCTAACTATGGCTTAAAATGTTATATTAACAAACTGAGTACCTAGTAGGGATTTACACACATATGGTAATAAGGGGAGACACATCACAGCTTCTAACTCTGTTAAGACGTAGTATAATTATTTTCACTCAAAGAGAAGTAAGGTATCAACTTACCACAAAGTGCACATATATCTACACTGAGCCCCATAGATATAATATGATTGAGTATCTATATATTAAAGAGATACATATAATAAAGGATGTGGAAAGGACGGCCATATCATTTACAAAAGAGTTACAAAACCTGGATAAAGAGATAATAGTATGTAAAGTCACATCGTAAAGAACATCCGGCTCTACTTATAAAACATAGATTGGAAGACGATTTATTAAATAAACAGAATTTAGAAAATGGCATTAATAACATGTGATACGGAGTCAATAAATAAGAATAGACACGCTACTGACTAAAGGATATATTAAAGGGATAAATCAATTGTTGTCTGTAGAATATTACATTATAATAACATATAATATATATTACAAATGAAACACTAACCTAATTGACAAGATATATAAAGACAGTCATAGAAGATAAGTTAATGTACTCTCAAGCTACATATAGTAAAACGTAATGACTGAAGAGTTAATATATAACGTTAGAAAGGTTATCGAAACTACTAAGAGAGGTAATTAATATAACGTGATCTATGGAGAAGGTATATTTATCACAAAAATATTATTTAGAGTTGGAATATATTCCCCACCCTTATTGGTCAAGGACAAAATTACCGAAGAAATATTATTAGGTAATAAAATTCATATAACGAATAAATTATAAGTAAATACCATGATACTTATATATACAAGATTATATAGAGGCGCGAGACCGTGGGCAACCCACAGTGCAATCATATAAAAAAGAACGGACTATGCTTATAATAATATAGACTTAAAGTTTCTGATGAAGCATAGTCATTACGATGACTATAATAAAGAACCGCAAAATGAATATAAGTCGTAAATATAGATCAACATAAATATACCTAATGCTGGAGAGGCATCTAGTTATATAAAGAGAACAGTAGAAAGATACTCTTCGCGTAGCAAATGATTGAGAAGGTCTAACATAAAGAGAGAAGAGCGTTTGAAAGCATACGGAAGGCTCTGTAGAATAAGAGAACATAAAAGTGTCTGCGACTATTGAAAAAACAACAAATCACTAATAGTAGGATTAAAACACTATTAGTTGTCTATAAAAAGAGAGAGCGCACAGACTACAGACAGCACGCAGAGAATGTTAGAGAGATATACACATTTGATGCCACCGTTTAAGGTACTACTGGCTAGCTCTATTGACAAGACCATCCGATTAAAGCGAAACCAAGTATTATAGAGAGGGGGAGCGCTAATACAGAGATCTATGAGAGTATGTTTTAGAGTTTTAACAATATTAACAGCCTAACTACAAACACCGTCAACGATGGCACGATTATAACAATGTGACACATTGAGAAAAGCTCATATCGATTTCGTAAAATTTTTTCAATAGACCTCCTTATGCAACTTGAAATTTACTACGCGAGCGAGCGCAAGAGCGAAATATTGAGATCATTCTCTTCATCGATTGAGAGACCCCTCAGTCCCACCAAAGCGGAACATGGAGACATAAACATCATTATTATATAGGAGCAGCAACCAACTTAATCAGTTATAATCCAAGAACGATCACCAGCAGATTGTGAGCTAACGTTGAAGTACCAACTTTAGAGTATCAATATATTTACCACGTGCACAATATTCAAAGACCAATAATCTGATACCATCTAATAGTTTTCTATAATATATTAAAACGAAAAATTGACAAAGCTAGAATGGTACACAAAAACAGAATCTTCCTTCAAGAATGAACGATCACATAGTGTCTGCAGAGTCAAACTTCTATATAAGCTTCGCTTTAATCAGATATCTATGTTTATCCTAATCAATGAAAAACAGTCCAACATTGCGACGATTCAAAGTACAATCAGTTAAGTACCTTACTACTCCATCTCGTGCCGAAACACTCTATCATATAGGAAATTGGTTATTAAAAGAGAGAACATTTTGTTCATGATGTTACTGCTAATAAACAACTACACTGCAGCTCATTCTATGTATAGTAGGAGGCTTAGGCTTGATTTATATGGGTGCAAAGAATTGCAGACCTGCACGCCTATATACGAGAGCCGTTTCCATGGACTAAAAGTCGCAGAGTATAAGCAAATTAGATTAATAAACCAAGTACTGAACGAGACTTGATTCATAAATTCTAAGTGTAGAAGTGATTTAAGCAACGTGTTAGTTGGTCGTCTGCTTTGTGCACATAATGTGACGATATCCCTTTGGCGATCTATGTGTATATATACTTTATTGGTATTCCGATTAAATGTGGGAAGAGTTTTCGACGATATTATATCTTTCAGATCTTGGGCGCTGCGGCAGAAACGCAAATCAAACACCACTAAGATCAACAGCTATCTTATCGATTCGAGAAATAATAGCACTCTATAACATAATGAAAAATTATAATGGTCGCGATTTACAAATCTTTCAGCCTTAGGCTGGCACAAAACTGGTACTTGGGCCTAGGTGAAATCGGCGTGTTGCGCTGCATATGCTATAGAGAGCATTTCGTAAAGAGTGAGAGATAATCACAGCAGTGAGTCATTGATTTTCCCACCAAAATGCTCTCATTTTAGGCAAGAGAAGAACGAGATCTACTTGAGACTAAAACACGGGAGCTAGACTAAGTATTTTTCGCAATACAAAGAGTAAGACACACACATGTCATAATTCACACCTATACACCCTCGGACATGTGGATTACCAAGCACTGAGCATAAATACTAATCACAAATATATGTTAGCAAGATAATAGAAGGAAAATACTACCCACAAATAGATAAATTAAGTAATGATAAACTTTATAAGTAATAACCAAATATATCTTATCTATAACTAGTAAGAGCATTATATTCTAAGTAAACGACATTAAAAAAAATCGCTCACACAATATAAATTAAACGCACTATACCTCTATATTTGGTAACCACTATACGTAGAAGGTGTTTGTTTGTGAGTTTCGATGGTAGTTATTGGACATGTAATAGGAACTAAACTATTAGAAAGGTATATAGAAACGTGATATTGGAGCGATACTGATATGGTATAGGTGATGTGGCTTTAGTGTGTGTGTAGTATCCAGTGGTAGAGCGTTGTGAGTCAATTCACTTTTAGTATGTCGTTGTGGTTCTGAGATTATTGCACGTGTGAGTTGTGTTTAGTGAAGGTTATGAGGATTGTGATCTTAATAGATGCTTCACGTGGGATGTTTGTGTGGTGCTAGGATGCGGTATTTCTAGGAGGTGGTAGAGCTATTTATGGTGTGTGTGATGATGTTCAGTGTTGTGTTTTGTGTGTGCTTGGGGTTGGTATGGTGTTAATGTTATGAGTAGAATATGGTAATCTTGAAGAATAATATACTACAAAACTTAATAATATAACGTAATTATATGCACATTTGAATATTAAAATCTAAATCAAGCGCAGATCCATTTTCACTGCTTTGAGAAACGGTATATATAAAGCAATTAGCATAATTCAACTTAAATTATATAAACACATATAATCAATTAGAATACAAAAACGTGCCCATATGCCCATGAATCATCAATTTAAGTTGGTAGTAAACTATACGTCAATACAAAATCATACCTATCTAATCTGTATATCATATAACTACTAAAATATATGAGTGAAGGCTGAGTAGTATCTGGTGGTAGTGTAGTGAGCTCGAGTCTTTTTTGAGTGTGATGGTGGGGGTGTGTGGTGGAGTTGTAGTTGGCTGTAGTGTCACTATCTCTTCACTACCAGTAAAATTATATAACAATGAAATGCAATTGACTCATAAGCAAGCTACTATAAAAGTTAATGTGAACTTATTTATATAGAGAAGTATCGTTTTGTTGTGTAGTAATTTAAAGATGGAGCGTATATGTGGAGTGTTGGAT
Organism: Trachelipus rathkii; assembly: GCA_015478945.1. Lineage (NCBI taxonomy): Eukaryota > Metazoa > Arthropoda > Malacostraca > Isopoda > Trachelipodidae > Trachelipus > Trachelipus rathkii. The sequence continues at coordinate 39,215 of JABUQX010120491.1, read as the reverse complement.
GTGTAATTGATGAGTATGTAGTGTATAGTATTGTAGAGTTCGTGTTGTAGGTGCTGTTTGGTCGGGGGTTGTGAACGTTAAGGTGATGGCTTAGTTCTTGAGTTGTGTCGTGTTTATTATATGTATGCTCATTGGATAGAGTGTTTTTCTATGAGTTATTAGTTAGTCGGCTATGTTATCGTATTATGGTGTATGTGAGAGATGTTGGTTTTGAGCTGGTAGTATAAGTGTTAGTGTGTGTGTATAATGAAAGTATATAAGAAGAATTAATGTTGTAGGCTGAGAATTAGAAGGAATTATGTTGAGATCGTGTATTCCAACCAAAAATCACCTAACCTACCTATATTACGCGTACCAGTTTTAATCACATCTAGTCGTAAAGGAGATGATATAATATATTTAGATATCCCTATAGCTTAAACGAGGTAAGCAAATAAGAATAATGGAGAAAACTGTTATTATAACTAACTGTTGATTTTCTTGAGAATTAATAAAGTTATTTACTTTTGAAATTAAATATATTTACATCTGAAAAAAGTGTATTTACTTAAAATCTGCCCTGGCCCACCTTATGAGTCCCAATCTACTGCCCATATATTTATACACAGAATATGAAAATCTGCATGCAATGTACAAGCCACTATAAAACTACCCAGTCTTCTCAACTGTTCAAGGACGGGTTCCATCAGGTACAAGAAGAGAAAATAATAACGAAGAAAAAAACAACGCGGGGCGGTCGAGAGCAGAGCAACCCACAACAATTTAGTTTGTTTATTATTGTTTTTTGAGTTATTTGACACAGTGTGCCATAGTTAGTAATTTCACTAACAAATTTTAACTAGTTTGACTAAGTATATAATTATATATACATCAGTTCTTGAGGTGGTGACCTATGATCAATGCTCCCGAGTGAAGTCGAGATTAATGCACTGAACTTAACTTGGACAATGCGTCATTACTCATATCACACTAGGAGGGAAGGTCATTGTGGGAAGAGGGAGTTTGTCACTCTACGTATAATATTGATTATATATATTGTGTGTGGGAGCGGTCTATTTTGGAGAGGGTATTTGTATATATAGTACAGTTATATGTGTATATAAAATGGATATTTGATGTAATCTAAACAATCATTAGTCTAAGACTCTAGATTGGAATTGTGAAATCATCGAGGGAGGATGGGAGAATATATGTTAAGGGTGGGATGCGTAGATTAAACAAAACACAGGTGTTTTTCTGATACCTCAACAAAAATTAGAGTCCACACCGAGATTATCTAATCTTCAGGTTGAGGGTGTCTAGTGGAGAGTTGGAGACTAGAGTTATTTAGGATAGAATTTAAAACCTTTCACTAAATATGAATGATGGATTGGGTACTGAGACAGAATTTGTTTATCTATCCTATTTTATACATAGTCCATTGCTGAATACAATTCCTGAAGTTTAACTACTCACAACCAGTAAGTAATGATAAGATAATTTAATAATTATTTATCGATATGTTCAGAATTTTTAGCAGTATGAGTGCATCAGGTGATAATATATATCCAATCGCTGGTGTTGAGTAAAAACATTGGCAATGCTCCCTTGATGCAGATGATAAATCAACTTCATAATATAATAGAGAATAGTTGTATTATTATAGAAATCAGTAAGTGCAAAGGTACTTAATCTATGCAGAAATCAAGGGTTTATTTATCCTGTATTCAGATATATTAGATATATTAGGCTTCATTAGGAGCGGAGTCGCACTGATAGATAAAGGTATTTCGAGTTATCTCGGCGCGCAGTTGAGTCGAGGAGATTCGTGTATGAGCTCTTTAGTTTTGAGGTACTAGCATCTGAGCGATTTGAGTAGGGGACGAGAAGGCTTAGATTTGGAGAGAGGAGTATTGAGGGAGTTTAGATAGGGATAAGTATGTGTGACCGATGTGATTCTCCGAAGACAGCGCGTGATATTTCTTGTAGAAGAGGTTGAGTTACATAATTAAATCGAGCAAATGTCTAATAATTAAGCGATGTTTAGTTTACTTTGAGGAGGATGGAGGTGTATAGTGTGTCGGTCTCACTAACCTAGGACGGTAAGAGACAGAGTTTTGCTAAGGGTATGTTTGGTTTTGGCATTTAACTTTTGTGCATATAATAAGAGAGAAATTGAGAGATAATCGGGTGTATAGTGGTTTATTATTCTTAGGGAGCTACATTCTTGTGTTACATGAGTGGCTATGAGAGTGTGAGGAGCAGGTGCTTCTCTAGGGAAAAAAATATTTTAAGGACAATGACAATAAAAATAACTTAATGAAGTAAATATATAGTTATATAATATATATAAGAAGTAAATGGTAGGAATATTATATCAAAGAGTAAATTGTGTAATAAATGGTTACAAATGGTTCATCGTAAAAATTATCATACGAGTATATCGATCAGATCTAATTTAAAGTGAAAGGGTACATGGTGCTTGAATATTTGCTAGAATATTAAAGTAACACCCTGTAAAAGTTGTTATAAACTGAAAAAGTCTAAATACTTTCTCGCTCTATCAGTTATATTAAACATTTTTACAATAAAAATTTATAGCTATCGAGCGAGATAAATAACATAAATATTGAAGGAACCTGATGATGGTTAATTTATAAAGTCACTGTTAGAACGCAATGTAAATCATACGGAATTATTAACAGCACTAGACAACACTATATATACTATATATCTAACACTCAGTGTACTACTTTCAAAAATTGGAGTCGTGTTGTATAATGTATATACAGATGATTAATTCCACGGTCAATAAAGCTAGAGAGCTACAAGCTGCAGCGAAGTGAAAGATGTGACTATGTTGTACTTCTGAAGTTTTGATACTGAATATATAGATTAAAACTAAATTCAGTGTTACCCATTCTTTGAGCAATGGTTCTATTTAAATGTAGCCTTAAATAGAGAGATATATAACTGAGTAGACAAATGATACTTTAATTGTAGTTTAAAAACATCTATTAGACGAGAGCATCGAGAGTTGCCTGACTGTGCGGCTTCACTTGCTGTCAGATCCCTCATCTTATGACACCATCATACTTCGATATATACATTTTATGATAAAATTGTACTGTAGCCGATCAAAGACTATGACGAAAGTAGTAGCGACAAGAGCACAATTGTCTATTTATATATAATAATTAAACATAAAGCTAAATTTATAAATATAAAAGATAATGAAGTATTCTGAGGATAAAGTAAGTAATTCAAAATTATACTATCCATGAGAGTGTCATAATAAGTAATAGATATTTTATAGGTATTAGTAGGTGAATATAATATATAATAAAATTAAAATTATAATACATAATAAATTATTACATATTATATATTAATCTTAATTAATTATATATTATTATACTATATTGTATTATATAATTAATATATAAATTATTTATTTATCTCATTCATAATAATTTATAATAAAATAATTAATACTCACGATATTTATAATAATTATTTACATATTAAATTATTTAATTACACTATGTTATGCGATGTGTTTGGATAAATATTACATAAAAACAGAACAAGTATATAAATTAAGTTATAGAGGTATAAATTACCACAAACATTAGACCCTTCAAGACATTAAAATAATAAGAACTTTGATACGGCACACTAACTTATATTATATAATAGTTCAATGACTACATTATGTTGATTATATACCTAGAATATTATTTTATATATAAGTAATATAGAAATATATACTATTATTTGAAAATGTGGTTCGCCTGCATATAGGCCTAAATAAGACTAGTATTAAGATGTCCATTACTATAATAATTTTATACACACTTATATTATTATTATTATCTAAACCACTACTAATGTAATTAATTACCTATAACCTCATCATCTTTATTTTTTTGTCATTGTATATTTAACTATAAATTCATTATAATTTGATCTCAATTGACTCTTAGAAGCGCCACTTTGTTTTCTATAATAATATACACTAATATCATAATCTACTGAAGTATTAGCTAACTCAAAAAATGCCACTAATCCGTTTTCTTGTATTTAATAATAAATATATTCAAATATGATCATATTAAATACATAGGTAGAAAGTAAAGTTAGATATGTATGAACATATGGCATTATCCGAGGCGAAATATCACTATCATTATGAATTAAATATTCTTCCACTGATACATCAGAGAACAAAGTGATAATAAACCATTTTTCTGAATGTATTTAGCCTATACAACACCTTTCCCATGCGGAAATGGATAATGCCTGAGGGACGCATATATAATAAGTATCACAAAATTATATTTAGAATCAGTTATGTATATTAATTAATTAAAATTTCCAAAATAGAAAATAGATTAAAGAAGAAAAGAAGAGGAATAGGCATATGAGAATAATTAAAGTAATCATTAAATAATCATAGAGAGATATGACAAAATATACAAGATGAATCTTAATCAAATAATAAATAATATCACAGTATAATAATATAGTGATAGTAACCAAACATAAAACTAGAGACACTGAAAGTGTGTATACATTAAGTCAATATATCAAAGTTGTGGGATGATTAATCTCTCTTTTCTCTCGCGCTTTTCTCCTCTCACCTAAAATACATTCTCCTCTCCTTCTGACTACTCATCTCTCAATCTCTCTCTTATTCGCGAGTGGCTGGCTGCGGCTGCAATGCACCGTAGATTGTGAAACTGTAGTATTATAACTTGTTCTGTAATATGTGTTTACGATTGTTGTAGATTGTTATGTATAGTTTGATTGTCGCGCGACTATTGAGTTGAGTTGTAATATGTTTTAGTTCGTATATGAGTTCCTAGGACCCATATGTTTTGGTAATCGATGAACTAATCGCAAAAAATCTCATACAAAAAAAATATGTTTTATTATACACTTTTCCAAAAATACATTGCCACATGAGTGTTGATGAATCTAGGTATGTTGTTGTGGTTAATATAAGGGTTAGTGTATAGATTATTGTATGTTTGAGATACGAGTTTTAGTTGTTATGTTGTTTGCCGATATGTTGCGTATGTTTGCTATTGTTGTTTAGATATATATTAAGTTGAATTTGGAGTAATTAATGTTGTTGAATATATAGTGTGTTCGTTTTATTGTATTGCTAGTTGTTATTTGTTGTTATAGTCTACGTTTTGCCTCTCAGAGTCTGTATTGTTGCTATGTTGTATTGAGTTAAGTCTTGAGATCTGTGTCTAGCTTTAATTCATATCTTAGCGTTTGGGCTATGTTCGATGAGTTATGAAGTTATATATAATTATAAAATAATAGGATGAAAAAATATAGAGAAAGTTAATAGGCAGCTATCTTGGGAAATCTCATTGTCAAAGCTTGTATAATCAAAAATTCTACGTTCAATTTCTTACATATATGCATATTAAATATGTTTGAAGGCCTACTTCTGTAGTCGTAGTAGTAGTAATGCGTTCTTCTGTTATAGGTCATATCTAGTAGTTAAAGTTGTTAAGTATCACTGTTAATCGTAAGATTTTCTAGTAATGTCAATGAAAAAATATAGTATGCAATACAGATGAGTTATTATCAGGAGTAGGTAGTAAGTACTCGCTAGTTACTTTTCTGTATTCGTATGAGTTAGAAGATATGTAACTCTCATAAGTGTGTAGAATAAGATCAGGTCGGTATGAAGTAATGTACTAAGGAGAGAGTCTAAGTTCTCTTATGAGAATAGCAGATAAAAAGGTAGTATAGTATTTGTTGTGGGAGGTATAAACACTGGTTAGGTAGTGAGGTTACGTTAGTGTGAGTAGGTGTTATGGTTTCAATTTGTTTGAGTAGTGGTGAGAGGTTTGATACGATGAGTTAGAGTAGCATTGGTTATGAGCTTATAGCATTAGTTATGCGAGTATGTTGTTGTTAAAGTTCGTATGTAGGTAGAGGTATGGGGTATTTGGTTATTGGTGTTTTAGTGTAGGTGCTCTGGGTGGGTTTGAGAGTGTGGTGGTGTTGGTTGAGTGGATGCGGTGTCATGTATATAATAGTAGTTAATAATGATAGTAGATGCTGATATATAGCAGTAGTTGGCTATCGCTACGTGATTGTTAGACATCTTGGAATGTAGCGAAGGTCCGGCCGCTATAATGGAGGGTGTAGTATAATGATTGTTAATACACGGTGAAGTTTAGCAGTCACATATATATATTGATTAAAGCTAATATGGCGCCTGGCAATGCTATAAATTCATACCTTCAAATGGTGAGTAGTATACATTAAGTATGAGATATACTAAGCGAATGTGGAGTATTAATATAAAATCTGGAGGTGAGATCATAAATATAATGTACTTGGAAGTAGTGTAATGGTGAGTAAATTTAGATCATGAAATGTTAGGATATAAGTTAAGTTTATCAACTGGAATCTGATATGTAGTACGAATAGGTTGCTGGATGGAATATCTACAAGGCCTATGTAGTATTTAATTGAGGTAGTATATGTATGCATACGAAGCTACACATTCCTTGGCACCGGACAGATAGAAATACTCAACTGTTACTTCTCTTTATGGATATATTCCTAATTACTACTTATATTAGGATAATGGTCCTCCTGAACATAGGTATAGTTGGTATGAGTATTTCCGGTGGTATCCTCGGTGTGATACTATATATAGAGATACTCACGATCACTAAGGTTCGCTTTATATATCAAGAGATGGTTTATTTTTTGTTTTATAGGGGAGTTTAATTGGTGTGGGTGGGTTAGTAATTATAATCACTTATAGTTGTTAGTGTTGCCGCTAGATCAACTATTGACGATGTAATATTTCTCCTCCCAACGAGCGTAGTATATTATATATAGGTAGTTAGGTTTGGATAATAGAAAGGAAGCTGAAGATAATGAGATATAGGATAAGTTAGTTTTAGAGGTTCATGTGGTAATCTAATATGTATGATGTATTTGTAGAGGTTGAGGTAGTTACAGTAGTGATTAGGTATATTTTTGTGTGCCGCTCATATATGACGCTGATTCAGGGTTGTGATCTTAGTGGTATTGAGAGAAGAAAAGGCTAATACATTTGATGAATAGTTTAGTGAGAATAAGTTATCCTATATAGGAAGAGAGGACATGGGAGATAGGTGTCGAAATATTGTGTTAGATCTGTGCGTGAGATTCGATGATATGAGTGATCTTTGGTTAAATGTAGACATATAATAAGAAATATTGAGTAGAGGGCTGATTGGGTCATTTCACGAATGTAGAGGTGTTTATTGTTACTTATAGTGTATGCTTCTTAGTATTAAAGACAGTCAAATACACGTCACTACATCACCAGTTAGAGAAAGTAATAAACGTGTAACAAGATAAACAATACAAGCCTGGTTATAAGCATTAATAGAACAACATAGAACAATGAATATATATAAAATGATAGCGAGGAAAAGATCATTTGGAAGAATATGTTTGATGTCTTTTGTTCGAGTAGGTGAAATTTTGTGTTAATATTGATATTGGGATGATGGATGACTGTTATTTAGTATCTATCGTCTTCTAAAATTTAGTATGGTTGTGTGAGTATCCTCTTTTTCTCATGTCAAATGCTATTGCATCGCTGAGTCTGACAATAGTCCATGATTTGATGTTCGCGTCTTATGATTTGTGTCTATATTTATATAGTTTTTGGCGTGTTGGTTGTATGCCATATATATTTTAAGATACTTATATTTGGTAATAATACAATATACATATACCCATACTAATAGCTATAATCACCTGTATGTCTAGAGTAATAACATATTAATTCATGCTCATATTACAAAATAATATAACATATATATAAATATTATGATAAAATAAGAATATAATATATTCACCACTACTACTAATCTATTCACGCCCTCTAATTTCAGTTAAAATCCATATATTAATAATAAAAGTGTTGTCATATCTCTAATATTTAGCCTACTAAACAATGAAAATAATCTACATTATAATATATAATATTCAAAGAGTAATATACTCTTAAGACTTACCCTAACACAAAAGTGCACGATACAGTAGAGCAAATGAATGATAACTAGATAAGGCAATATGCAATTATCTTAAATATGACGTAATTTTAACTTAAAACTGAGAGTATCAGAATGTACATTACTATAATAATGATTCGATACTTTATCATAAATCTAACTCATATATATATATTATTATAATATATATAATTATATAATATATACCATATATAATTTACTATAAGAAAACATAAAAGCGAATAAAAATATTCATTCCTCTCGCACGACTCTCACACACTCCAAATAAGTTCTAATGTAATTATTGTGTCTAGAAGGGTACCTGAGGCTTATCTGTGGCTTTGAATCCGGGAAAGTTATTCCACCCCTTATAGTCTTCTGCTTTTCTCATTCACACACGCTCTTATCTAGATTACGGCATATATCGATGGCCGCGCAGATACTTCCAGTATAGACGGCTAGAGAGAGTAATTAGTAATTGACAAACGAATAAGCCAACATTTACGTGAGTCCCAAAAGCGGATCAATTTGACCGACTACACTACATTTCGAGACTATTATATACAAAACTAAATTATAGGACATCACTATATTTACACCCTATATAAACACTTTATCCACATATATTCCTATCTATTATATATTATAAGTTGTTAGTTAGGTACGTGAAGCTATATACAAGTAGTGTTATTAGAGGTGATGGCAACCACAACTTAGCGTTGCTTAGAAGATTTGTGTATGAGGATTGGTGAGTCTGAGCTTCTTGGTCGGTCGCTATGAGGTGCCATATTCTCACGGTCTTATAGGGGTAAGTACAGTATAGCAGGTGTTTGAGTGTACTGTTAAGATTAGTATCTATTTAGTATAAGGTTTATGTTGATATGATAGGAGTTTGTTGGGTAGGGATTAATTGACACGTGTGGTTGTTGTATTGTGCCATGTTGTTATGGCAGTTAACTAGTATGTATGGGTAGGGATTATTTCCAGTTAAGTATTAGCTACGCTGATATTAGTCACGGTATTTTAGTAGTGAGTTATTATTCGTTATGTGGATGTGTTGGTTGGCGTATACGCTTTGCGATCGGTTTCGTTGTTGCGTGCTGGTGAATCTGATGGTGTTGACCTCTTAAGTTCAGTTTAATTGGTGCTTATTCTGTAATTAATTCTTTATTTATCATATTATATTCAAATATATTTCACTAAATGAGGCCCCACTCCTCTCTATAATATAAGATATCGTGGCTCTGACGTAGTCGATTGTTGCTAGGGCTGTAGATGCACGGTTGATCTAGTTGTAAGTGGAGTCGTTTGAAGAGCGCCGAAGTTGTGACGAGGCCAGGCCTTTTTGATTGATCTTGTGGTTCGCCATTGGGCGAAGTTGGAAGGCGGTGGCCGCTGTAATAAGGGAAGAGCTGCGAGTGTTCTAGTAGCTCTTAAATATCTCTAACTCTATGGAATTAGAGGCGTCTTAGCGTGTTGAGAGGAGGGGTGCGCGGGTGTAAGATATTCAGCCGCAGGGATGAGCGCGATTCAGTATATCTGTGTGGGTTATGTATTAATATAGGTTGTTAGATGACTTCCCTGCTTCCTCTTCGTGTCGTCTGATGGGCTGTACGTAGCAAGGGTTTGTGGATAAAGGTGCTTTTTGCGTTGTTTGAGCAGGCAATTCCAAATGGTGCACAACGTGAGTCGGGGCTGATGTGATATAAGCGGATATGGTCGTGATTAATAGTCTGGAGCTGTACATCTCGTGAGGGGTCGAAACCCGCCATGTGAAGAATGAGGCGGGGACCGATAAGAGAGCGAGGACTGGTAAGGTCACGGTAGGCGCGAGAAAGACGTGCACGGCCGAAAGCGTTCAGTGTGGAAAGGGGGAGAGGCGGAGGTCGGTGAGGCGTCACAAGGCGGAGGCCTACCAAGCGTGCGAAAGCAAACGTAGTCGGACCTTTCTAGCGGATACAATCACCCATGCTCAGCGCCGCGGTGCGACTATAACGAGCGCAGAGTGTGCGTGATGACGCGAGAAAAATCAGAAATAAAGGGGTAGAGTAAAGCGATGTCTTACGAAATGCTCAACAGCAGAGACCAATATGGGAGCGTTTAAATGAAATTTAGTGCGAAAGGGGTTCAGCAGGGTCAAAATAATAGTAATATACTGTTCATAACCTGAATTCTAACCTATGATAATATGTAAAAAAACACATCACGTAACGCAGATGCACATACGTTCATCACGTATACGCTCTCTCGTGTTTGCCATGCACTGTCTAGTTGCGAGCATAAATTGACGTGTATACCAAAATAAAACAACAGAGGGGACTGGAGTACACACGCGGGATAATGCGTACTGTTAGGAGTAATAAATAATAAATTTCACAATATAATAGAGCTTTTTTATATTGCTACTATATAATACTAAAAATGTATATCTACTAAGTTCATTAATCTATATATTTTTTAACATATATATATAATATACTATATATAAGATTACTCATATAGTTATATTCATGTACTCAAATCACTTCATAAGGAAATACTATCCTAGACCCAATATACACCTAAAAAGCAAAAAATCTAAACTATAGTAACACAGTATAAGTGTAATTATACTAACACTCTACCTTTATTTACTACACGTACTACTAAAACCTTGGAGTACACTACGACACGAATATGCATATAAAATGTCACATTACACCCTTGCGCCACAAATACGCAAGCGCACATAAGAAGAGCAACGTGCCAATGTTGCAAATAATTGCTATTGCAACATTAGCACATTTGCAACTCCCTACTCTACGTACTTTTTGTTTATCTCTACAATGTAATACATCCTCATGCTTACAGTGACGAAACTTTTCTGGCATTTCAGTGCTGCTAAATTTAGTAAGACTTTGGTAACCTTTTTTGGTTTGTGACTTCCCATAGGAAAATTACTGCTTCAGTGGGAAAGGTCTTGTAGTTTGCAGAACGCATATACCGAGTTACTCATTCTCTGAGGAAAGGCGTAGCCATTCCATTTATTCATCTTCAACACTAAAACTCTAATCTCACCATACTATTGGACTAGACCCTATTCATATGTCTAATTCGTGCAATATTGCACAATGAGCTACTTGCCTTCAGGAATTAGTCTATTCTTTTTAAATCTTCACGGTTACTCATGCATTAAAAATTTTATCACCCAATTCTGCAAAATCCATTCTTTATGGCACTAACTCTTTGTTTATCCGCATAATGTGAATGAGCTATTTCTAGGTCCCTGTTCCTCGCAGTATTTCTGGCATTTTGATTCTCACTTTACCTCTACTTTAACCATACCGTTTTATTGAGACCTCCACTCCGATTCACATAACTACGAGTGGCCATCATCTTCGTGCTAAAATTTCTTACCGAACCCAAAAATGCTCTTGTTCCACAATTTCAAATCTTGTTCGGCATGGATAAGGTAGAATTTATTCCTACGAAAACCTCATTCCCTATCACAACTCACTTTTTAGAGACCTCATAACAATCTTACCTTAATTGGAAGGCAGGCATTTCTGTCGGCGTATATTCTTCTTCTCTCCTCGACCTCTTTTCAATCCTACTCACTCTCTACCTCTCTCTATCGCTATACTTCTCGATCTCTCTTCGTCTTCTTTCTCAATCACTTCTCGTCTCCTAACTCTCTCACTCTCGATCTCTTCTCAATGCGCGACAAATCTCCATCTCTTCAATCTCTTCCTGACAGTAATGATAGTATCGTAATTACACCAAACACTGGCCTTTTGTAGCTTCAATTTGCATACTCTTATATACATGTGACTTCTATTTGAGCGAATATTATCACTATTGACTTTAGAGTTAAATAACTTTACTTTTTGTGTACTGAATCTACCTACTATATTCCCAAGGAAAAAGGAGTAGATCGGAATGTTTCCCTGCTCTTCCACGTATACCAACCATTTACATCGGCCATATTTGCAATGTAACACTGACGTATATAATTAATCGATGATATATAATTTATTATTAAAGTAGCATAAATGCCATTTCTTATATAAGCTACATATGGTAGATGAAGGAATCTATTCATTCCGAAATCACCAATTTTTTTGTCAATCTATCTTTAGCTACGTCATCTAATCTATTATCTTCTCCCAATCTACGTAAACTATTCTCTTTAACACATGATACATGTTCTCAAGTTTGCCAAATATTGATAACTAAAATTGTTCTGCATTTAAATGATTTATCTGTTAAAAAAACTGTAAAATTCATTGATGATTAAGATAGACCGGTTATGGGACAATATACTAGGTGTGAATATGAGGAGTTGTCGGGTTATGTCCTTTTATATTTATGTATTATCTGACTGTATGGTTTTAAATTGTATCTTTACATTTTAAGAGTTTGAAAATTGTCAAATATATCAACTGGCTTCACCTCCAATAGCTTTAGCAATCAAACTGTACAGGATTCTCAAGTCTCGTGGTTTCTGTTCATAAGCAACATTTATATTTCTAATATTGAGCTATTCTATGTATATGTTCTCTCTCTAATAAATTACCCCAATAAGCCCATCATCGTCAAAAAGTCGTTCGAAAATTTAGCTATCCAAAATATTGAGAATACTTCACAAGGAAGTTAGTAGATGCTTAGATTGCTAAGAATATATTTGCTCAATTTGTTTTATTTAAAACAATTATAGATCACAACTCATACACTGCGCATTATGTCAAAATACACAAAGCCATTAAATACTTTAAAATGAAACCTATTAAATTACAAATATAAGAACATTAAAAAAAAAAATTCTGGTATTCTATAGAGCGAACTCCATAATACCATTATCAATTTCAATAGCATTAAAAAGGACTATCAATCACCATTATAACACATCCCATTTTCGCGCCTGATCCAACATTTCCCTTTAAATGATCAAAAGTTAAGAATAGAGAGCTATACTAACTATTCATCCACTTCTCTGACTAGTTTTTCTGCTTAACTCAAGCCCTATACCAATCTACACATTTACATTAAAATCCGACAGCTGATGCTAATCAATACGTTCCGATGAGTATCATTTAATATCGGTACAAGCGAGAGCTTCAGTAAAGCGACTCTTTATATTGCGAGTTGCTCACTTTTGTCCACCACTTCACATCCTCCGAGTACGTTTACTCAGTTGATACCCCTTACTTGTTGGTCATTACATTACCCATGGCCTGATAACAAGCTCCATAGTATGCTCATCACGGACAGACAGTTCATATTCTCAGAATTCTCTTCAACACACTTATTCCAACATATGTTGTTGTGGTTCGATTAAAGCGTCCGTAGGTTCTTTGCTCTATCATCTCGTGTTATACAGGGTTTGATGTCTAAAATATCCGGTCACATCGTTATGTGTGTAGTATGTGTGGGGCCCCCACTGGATCCGTAAGGAGTAGGTGGTGTGAGGTGTGGGGGTTTGTGTGTTGGAGTGTGTGTGTGTACGTGTGTGTTGGGTATTATTCAGATTAGTGTGAGGATAGATGAAGGACTAAAGCTTATGAAAAACACTACGATTAAAACGTAATCCCTTAGAGTAAACCAACCGAGATGTTTGATGGAGCAACGATTGGTAGATCGATGGCAGTTGTTACTTTATTTTTAGGACATGGGAGAGTCTGTTCTAGGCCTGTGATCTGTTGACGATTTGGGCGTTGGGGGTTTATGTGGATGGATGGAAACGCTCCCTTCTTTATTAGTTCCAACTGGGGATTATATTAGGAGTAGGTGTGTAACACAGTTATTTGCCGTCATTATATTGGTGATGATGAGAGATAACGCGATGGAGTCCACAACAGGAAGAATAGATATAGTTCAATGCTTGTAGAAATTTAAAAATATAATATAATATTATACTTAGATAAAAAAAGATATAATAAATATATTATAAATACTAATAATACAATAAATAATACTAAACTAATCGAAAAAATAAAATAAATACCATAATAAAATAATAATAAATACAAATAAATATATTAATATATCATATAGAATAATAATAAATAAATAAAAAAAAAATATAGATATAAAATAATTACTAAATATATAAATAAATAATATAAATAATATAAAAAAACAGTAATGAACACATGATGGAGCAAATATATCAATTTCTTACATTTCTCAACAAACAAAACAAATATTTTATACATGTATTTATTTGTACATAATACAAAAACGACATAAATAAATCCCACTTTTCAACAATTGAAAAAAAATTTACTTTTCGGCAGTAACATTGCCAGTCAGTTATCTAAAAATTAAATTGATTACCATATTTCACATGACAATCAAGCCGCACTTCGATACTTCAATTAACCAATCATAACACACTTCAAGCAGTAGATACAAGCCTCAAAAAAACAGCATCATCAGAAGACAAAACAAACAACAAAAGCAAACAAATAATAATCATCAATACAAAAAAATTATATAGAAAAATACCTAATTTATTAATGTTAACTCAACAAAACGAAATGATTTGTAAACAAAACAATTTGTAAACAGGATTTTATATATTATAATACCACAAAGAAATTTCAAGGATTAAAATTTAAATTTAAATGTCCAAATCTGAAGATTCAAATAATCCTGAAATTTTTTTTGAAAGTATAAAAAAAGAAATATCTATTGAAATATAATACACAAAATAAACAACATAAAAAGATATAACATAATACTATCAAATAAATATAAATAAACAATAAATAACAAATATAATATAATAACACATATAAAGAAAAAAACATAAATAACAACAAAATAAATATTATTTTAAAAAAAAAACACTATAAAGTATATATCAAAAAAAAAAATTTGAATTAAAATTGTTTAAAATTAATGATGTGACATTAATATAAATAAATGATAATTATATTAACAATACAGTAACATCTAAAACTTATAACAAAATAAAAATAAAAAATATAAAAATAATAAAGACTAAACATATAAATAATAGTACATATATACATATATATACTAATAATACATATATACATAACAATAAATAAATAACACATATTTTTGAGAAATTGTATATAAACAATAAATAAACCACAAACAACAAAGAAGAATACAAACACAGAATATAAATATATAAATATATAATCAATAAGAATAATAAATACATAAATAAATATAATAAACACAAATACAAAATACAATAACACAATATATATATATAAAATAAAATAACCAGAAACACCAAATAGTATCCAACTTTATTTAATATGAAATATTTTTAACAAAAAACAAAATATTAATCAAATATAATAACTATACAAAAAATCTCATTTGACAAATAAATCTTGCTGTTAAAATTTACTAAACTCTTTAATTAAACTAAAAATATCATATCAATAATTGCAAAAGAAAGTAAAAATAGACATAAAATAATATTATTAAAGAATACATCAGATAAAATAAAAAAGGATAGAAAAAAGTTATAATATCAAAAGTCAAAGAAAAAATATATTGCCAATGTGGCAATATCCATTTGTTAAAGCACAAACATCAAATTGAAAGTAATTTAAGTTGTTAAATATACAAATATAAATAATACAGATTAATAAATGAAATTTTTGTCAAACTTACACTTTCCCATTTGATTTGTCCACATATTAATTAATGTACAAGAAAAAACACATTTTATATAAAGTAAACAAATATCAAATCTTTAAGACAGTATTTTTATTAAAACTATAACAATTCTTCATAACTTATTCTAAAATCTTAAACAAAACCAACAGATTTAAATGAGCATCTATATACAATATAGGAAAAAGCCTACAAAAGAAGAAGCAAGCCATTATATAACAATTAAAAACGACCTAGACTAATACATGGATTGGAGTTTAGAGCACACAACCAAAAATTATTAATTGCCTGTTGTATAAATAGAACAGAAGCATGTGGTCTTCAGCAGTGAACAAAGAGAATATACAAACTGAACAAGGAGAGAAATCATCGAATGAATCATAAAAAGAGTATGCGCAAGGCTTAATAACAACAACAATCTTAAAAGTGACATGCTGTTCGACAACATCCATACAGAACCGTTGTATCTTGTACATTCGCATAACCATAACCTTTGAAAACTTGAAGGGCCAAGAAGAGGGTGAACTCCTCACGCATTTTCTATTCAAAAATGACCACAAAGGAGACTCGAGAAAGATATGCAAAGAAGCAGCGTATTATGAAGCCTCAGGCAGGAATAGTAATGAAAATGATATAACTCAATCAGATCAAAACGGAAATGAAAAGTGGTAGCTAGTCAGAAAAATCCAGCGTTTTCCTTTGGAAACCATAGAACTCTTAGATAGAGTCGTTGCAAATATCCAACTCTTTTAGCTATTTTGAAAGAGATTCATAACAAAAAGGTCCAAATAGAGCCGTGGTTTTTACGGCCAGTAACCAAGCTTGAAAGAACAGACGAATCAAGAGTCATAACACGGGAATCAAACAAACAGCAACGACAAGACTTAGATCATAACTGGAAAAGAGAAAAGTACAATTAACAGTTTTGTTTCCATTGTCTTGCCTAGCAACCTCTTCAGAACGATCAATAAATGAAATACTTATCCATTTGAACTATTGTACACTATCAAGAAACCGTGATAAAACGATGTACGGAAGAATAAACTGAAAAATAACACATCAAAATAGATAATTGGGTGAACAAAATTTCTCATTTACCAACTGAGGTACCACTATTGGAACTTTACAATAAAAGGGGCATCAAAAAATCTTGAATAGCCATAATGCATGAAAAGCAATGCGGACTACAGAATTTTTAGAAGTGTAAATTAATTAATGAAGATATCAAGGTAATAAAGGAGGAAAATCGGAAAAAGTACATATGGTCCCAAGATGTCGATTGAGATACTGTATTAAAATTTCGAGCCTCAAAGTGACAGGTTTTCATGTGAGCAATAAAGATTGCTAAATAGCAAACATAGACAAACAACAAAACAACAAAGCAACGAAATAATTTAGTTGATAATATTGAATGAAAGTATATAGCAAAATCAAAAAATAAATAAATTCCATAATCCATATATAGAAAAAATAGGGGAGATGCACCTCAATCAATAATATATTAAGTTATATAAGACAAAATCAAATGAAGAAAAAATGGATTAACGAAAATCTTCTCAACCAGACCGATGAATATAACATCTTGGACCCTCAAGCACAAGTCAGAATTAATATTTTTAATCAAAAACCAATATTCAAAATGCACAATAATATCTAAAGGAAGAATATAAATAATATAAGACAAAAATTTAGAATAATTCAAAAAATATTTTGGCATAAGTTAAGAATACTCAAATAAAATAAGAATTTGAAACGTAGACTTTAATATTTAAAAAGAAAAAAATAAATATATTTCATATAAAATATAATGCTGAAATTAACTTAAGTAAAACATTATTAAATATTTCTACGAATATAATGAAATCAAAGAATTAATTAATAATGCTTCATCAATATCTCAGACTGATAATTAAAAAGGAAAAAAATAATCTTACATTACTTATTTAAACATAATCACTTTGAACCATCATAGATACAGAACTTTTAATTGTTACTAAACAACACAAATTTAATAATATACTAATACTTTGAAAGACTTCCCAGTTATAAGAATAATATTCTTAAACCCAGGGTATTTTTTTCCCCTATAATATCTACAAAAACATTTACGGAATCATTTGAAAGTTTCAAAACATATTAAGCTACAAAAACAATGTAATTATTCAGAAAATCTACAAACAACAACAGGGTGGTCACAAAAATAAACATAACAACAAACAGAGAAAAAATGAAGAATAACGAACACCATTCAATGCACAATTAATATGTAAAATTTATTTATTGCAAACAAAGTAATATATTTAGTTTTATATATAAAACCCACCAAAACGTTACAAATCCAGCTTCAAGAATATTACACCAAAACCTCAACAAACACCTCCTAATTAAAAATAAAACCAAACCAATATCGAAAGTAGGACCTTAGGGTACCAATATTTATTTTACTATAAACAAAGGAAAATACTTCCGCAAAAGACAACCCAGCCCAAAAAACTTTATGCAAATTAGATATAACAAAATTTAAAAACATACGTTAAAATATCAAAGATATATTATAAATATCAATATAAGGCAAAGATATATAATATATCAGTAATACAACATAATAAAAAATAAAATAATATAAAAAAATATCAATAATAGTCTTTAGACTATCTTTAAATAATGACTAGTTCGAGGCTAATATTTTATGACGTCACAAAAATAATAATAATAAAAAAGAATAATTCATATATATTTTCTATTCATTCAAAACAAAACAAGAGTAACCCCAGCACACAACTTTTTGCATCATATACATATATAAAAATAATATAATAAATAACAACTAAACATAAAATATATATATAAGAACAAACATAATACATACATACAATAAAAAATAAATAATAAATATATCAAATCAAACAAACAAATAATAATCAATAAAATAACTACTCCAAAATAATAAAGAATATTAACTATCTAAATATAAAAATAATAAAACATAACAAATAATACAATATAAACAAAAAAATATAAATATAATATATGATAAATAATAAATGAACATACAATTAAATATAATTAAAAAAAAAGAAGGGCGGAAATCTCACAAATATTTTATGTGTTTTAGAAGAAAACACAAAAAACAAAAAAAAAAAAAAAACCACATATTTAACAAACAACAAAACAACCAAAATAACAAAATGGTACGTCCTAAATATGATGACGTTATTCCTTGAAAACTGTCGACGTGGGCAAGGAAAAGGAAAAACAAGATACTCTCCTTTCTTAACCAAAAACATCTTAAGAAAAAGTTATTGCTCATTTTATGTTGATTATTTTTATTATGATGTCTGTAAGATACAAAATATAATATTCCGAGAAAAAGAAAAAGAAAAAACAAAAAAACAAAAAGCTTTTTCATTATTTTTCCAAACTGCTAATTTTTTGAAATATTTTCCGTTCGGACATTCTCAACCCATTTAATTATTTTTTATCGAAATAATTTTTTCATAAAGACGAGAAATATGCATAAGAATGTCATAGAGAGAGAGAAAAGAACAGAAAAAAAAGCACCAAACAAATAGAGGACACGTACAGAAGTATTTTTATTATTTTTAGGAAAATTGTGGCCTACAAGAACATAAACATTTTAATGGAGGAAACAAACAAAAATATTTCAGAATTCACGAAACAATCGCACTAAAGAGAACAACAATATATGCTGCAAAAGCAAAATTTGATCATTATATAATGTTTCGTATAAAAAATACAATTAAAAGAAACAAACATACACTCAAAACAAAACATAGTATACATTCCAAGTATTAGAAAGTTCATGTTCTACGACAGCGCAAAATTCGCAAACAAAATAATTGTACAAGAAAAGTATGACACAAGAAAACCACCAAAACCAAAAAATGTACAAAAAATTAAAGTATTAGGAAAAAATATAAAACACGAACACACGAAACAAATAGAAATGCCCCCAAATTTTTCCACACATCATACACACAAAACACACAAAAACGATTCCGATTCCTAAAAAAAAAAAAGAAGGTTTTATAATCCATATAAAAGATAATGCAAAATTAGTGATTAAATATTGTAAAAATCATGAACAACCAATGGTTCTTTTGTAGTATCTCAAAAAATTCAAGACAAGCCATGTGAAAATCGAGAACTGCTCCGCATCGTTCATGAAACAATCAAAAAAGTAGGTAACAACATCGAAAAACTCAGCTTCAACACCAATATTTAAACAATATGATCATAATACCAAACAATAAATAAAAAACAAAAATATAATAAATAAACAAATAATATATTAACTAATATATATATAATATAACATATATTATCGGTATCCATTACTATAAATAAAAAAAAAAACATGATATTAATCTATAGTATAGGATACCTAGGATAGAAGTCAATATAAAATAATAACAATATATTAATACAAAAAAAATATAATATATCATAATAATAATATATATATCAAATCAAAAATTAAATATAATTAAAAAAAATAAATATATAATAATATATACAAAAAAAGTCTGCGAATACACCAATGGAAAAAAAATTTATAGAAAACAGAATATATATATATATCAAATATATATATATAAAAAGATATGAAAAGGGTGAACCCCAAATAACATATAAATCATAAATATTTTAAACTACAAATTAAACAATCAAATAATAATATATATAAAAACAATATTATAAAAAAAAAACACATAATACTTAAAATAATAAAATACACATAACATAACATAAAATAATAACAAAATCAACAATATAAATAATAAAATTTTGAATATATAAATTTTAAATATATAATATAAAACATAAAACAACATAATAAAATATCATATAACAAAAATAATAATAAATAATAATACTAATAATACACATTATAATATATAAAATACAAATAGCACATTATAAAAGTAACGAGATAAGAAGAAATCATACAATAAAATATAAATAATACATAAATAAACCATAAACATTAATAATAATATAATATATAATAAATAAAACAAAAATTCGATAAAAATAAAATATAATATAATACATAAAAAAAAATAAAAATATAATACAACTAATAATAATAAAAATATAAATAATAAAAATAATATAATTATATATAATAGATATAGTTAATTATACAGAAGGAAGATATAAGTGGCTCCGTATGGAAAAAAATAAGAGGGAGGGAGAAGAAGAAGAAAGGCAACGTTAGAGTTTGCAGATTATACAAAATTTAGAAAGAATGAATAAAAAGTTAACATAAATATTATTACATTTTCTACTGAGTTAAAAGATTATAATTACAAAGAATAAATTTTTCCTAATTCCGAGAAGAAATATGAATAGTATGAGTTTCTGGAGCTTGAAAATAAGGTTGGTTCTAGAAGGCAGTTTTCCTGCTATGAATAGAACAAGATCAAGAAAGGTTAAAAGAAAGTTTATGAATTTAGTTGAAGTGTATTATAATACAACATACACTTCCATGCCCAGGAGAATCATTTTGATTTTGAGACTTGTTAAAGCTGTAATCATGCCATGGAAAATTAAAGAAGTACGACTTAAAGTCCGACAAGTCAGCAACAATAAACACCAAAAACGTTTCCTCTCCAAAAGGGTGAGGGGCATTCCTGCAGTAGACTTAAAGGTGTTAAAATGGAATACAGGTTTTGAGAACCACAGGAGGAATACCATCAGGACCTTACACCTTAGTATTAAACTCAAAGAGAGAGAGAGAGAGAGGAGAGAGAGAAGAGAGAAAGGGGAAAGGAGCGAGAGAGAGAGAGAGAAGGGAAGAGAGAAAAAAGAAAGAGAGGAGAGAAGAGAGAGAGAGAGAGAGAGAGAGAGAGAGAGAGGAGAGAGAGAATCTATTTAGAAGAAATTACAATGTCAGACAATTTGAGAGAAAAGTTCCGCTTTAGCAGAAGGTAAAGCGACAGTTGTGCCTTTGGAAGATACTAAAGGAAGAAAAGAGGAAGAAGCAAAGCTAGAATAAACAGAAAGGACGGGAGGAAGAGGTACCAGAATATTATTGCATTTTCCAAGGAGAAAAGAATTTTTAATATTATGGAAAATAGACTGTGTACAACTCCGAAATGAATTTGAAGACGATAATTCCTGAAGAGAGAGAGAGAGAGAGAGAGAGAGAGAGAGAGAGAGAGAGAGAGAGAGAGAGAGAGAGAGAGAGAGAGAGAGAGAGAGAGAGAGAGAGAGAGATGTCAATAGTACGAGAACAAGCAGAGTTTAACCAAGGAATGTTAGTTTTAGTTGATGGAAAACAGTATGGGACGTACGCCTCTATGCCAGGGAGATTAACCTCGGTTATGCTATGCGCATTCGGCATTCCGATGGACCCCTCCCTACGAAAGAATAATTCCAAGGAAAATCAAAACACGAGAGCAAGTCCCACCAGGTTTACTCGAGGTAGGCGGGGGTTTTTCTTGCGGAAGACTTAAAGATATATAACAGGATACAGAGGTAAGACGGTGATAAGAGGAACCCAGAGGCGAAAAGAGCTTAACAGTATTAGGAGAAGGATTTGAAGTTAATAAAAGGTCAACAATATTGGGTTCATCTCCAAGACGATCAGGGATACGAGTAAGGAGGTCAAGGTCAAGGTCATTCTGGATAAAGAAATTGAAATCAAATTCACCAGCTGTGTTCTGAGAACTAGAAAAGAAGAAAGAATGTTCCCTATTTTGGAGTTAGGATACTCGAAGCGTTTAGAATAACATTTGAGTTAGGAGACAAATAAACATAGCAAATTCACAAAATTCACAAAATAGATTCACAAAAAGAACTTGAGTCACAAGTGGGAAATTCGAAAGACTTCAAAAATGTAGAAACACGAAAACAAACAATCACCTTTCACTGGAAATTGAGGAGAGGGACAGTAGAATTAGGGTTTGATGTCGGAGTACTCAACCACCTAAGTTTCTGTTAAAAACAAGAGGTGATGTCTACAAGAAGAGAGGTGGTGTTCAACGAAGTAGAAATTAAAATTAAGAAGTTTAATGTTGCGGAAATTGATGAAAAAAGAAGACCAAACACCAGAGCAGACAGTGACAAAGTAATGGAAACACCAACCTCACCACCAGAGGTCGTCAATTCCCATATATATATATATATATATATAGTTATATATATATATATATATATATATATATATATATATATATATATATATATATATATATATATATATATATATATATATATATATATATATATATATATATAGTATATATGTTTATATATATATATATATACATTATATTTAAATATATATATATATATATTATATATATATATATATATATATATTATATATATATATCTTTCTTATCTCACTGATTTATGGTCTTCTGCCCTTAGGGACTATGGGGAGTCATGTGTGGTGGTGCTTGACATAGTCAAAGCCTTTAACCGGGTATGGCATGCGTCACTGTTCTATAAGCTTCCTTCCTTTGGGGTTCCCCCTTCTCTTTGCTCACTTTTGTCTAGTTTTCTCTCAGATCGTTCTATATCGGTACTTGTTGATGGAGCGACCTCTTCTTCCTTTCCTGTTAACTGTGATGTTTCTCAAGGCTCTGTTTTATCTCCAACTTTATTCTTACTTTTCCTCAACGATATTCTTAGTTGTTCATCTAACTCTATTCATTCTTATGCCGATGACTCAACTCTCCATTCTTCGACTCATTTCAAATCTGCTCCCTCTTTTGCTTCTAGAGCTGCTTCTCGACTTCAGCTTTTCGATTCAATTCTTGCTGATCTGGATGGGATTTCCCGGTGAGGTCACCTCAACTTTGTGAAATTCAATTCTTTAAAAACTCAACTTCTTCACATCTCCCTCTCAAAAACACTTTCCAACTTTCTTATCTTCTTCGACGGCTATCCCGTCTCACCTGTGGACAGCGTAAACATTCTTGGTCTTAACATAAACAATAAACTCTCTTGGAAACCTCATGTCACCCACGGTTGCTAAGGTGGCATCAAAAAGCTGGGATTCTGTTCAGGTTTAGGGAATTTTGTTTTCTTCCGAACTGTTACTCTAATTATAAAGGTATATCTTGCCGTTGTAGAGCACCTGTTCCACATTTGGGGGCTTCCAGTTCCTCCCTTCTTTTGGACAGAGTCAAGTCTATAAGCTAAAAGATTAATAAACTGTCCTCTACTTTTTAACTACCTTAGTCCTCTATCTCTGCGACGTAACATTGGGACTCTACTTCTTTACTATAGTATTACAACGGCAGGTGCTCAAGGGAGTTGACTCTCGTATTCCACCACCATTGTGTCGCCTCTCGCAGCACAATGGGTGCCCTGCTTTCTCATGAAATCTGTGTGCATATTGGGAACTCCAGGCTTGTTCGTTGTGGTGTCTCCTTCTTTACAGCCACCTCTCTTCTATGGAAACCTCTCTGTAAACTTTATTAAGCTTGTTATATATATATATATATATATATATATTATATATATATATATATATATAATATATATATATATATATAAATATATATATATTATAATATATATATATAATATATATATATATATATATATATATATTAGGGTGGTCCTTAAAAATCAACTTTTGAAATTTTGATGGGGCATCATCCCATTTTGTTTTATGACCTAAAAAAATACTTCTATAAAAATTTCCGATTTTAAAAATATGTTTTAGGGGTCGCTATCAAGCTTTTAAGTTATGAAAACAAGAAATTTTTCAAAATTTGAATAAACTTCACTTCAAACTGATAAACACACAAATGGTAATCATAAGCAACTGCTGAATATATGAGAGTATATTTCCCCTTGTTCTCATCTCCCTCCCCTCTCCACTACAAGCTCAACTCAAAGTCAGCTTTCATGTTCAGACAGGAGTGATTCATGTCCAGACGCGCAAGAGCCGCACGTTACACTTCCAGTCTGAGTCTGACTCAAGCAGATCAGTTTGTAGTCCACTACTGTACTGAGTGGAGTATACTTGTCTGAGTGTTTTATGGTCATGTTTGACTCCTAAGTTATAGTAGGTCTAATCAAAAGTTATTTAAATATTATTATTATTATTATTATTATTATTATTATTATTATTATTATTATTATTATTATTATTATTATTATTATTATTATTATTATTAAATAATTTAAAATAGTACACCTATTATCAAAGAAACACTAATATTTTAGTTTATAACACTTTTTACTAATGGCATCAAGTACTAAACCGTCCATTTTAACAAGGGAAGCTACAGATATTTGGCTTGTTGGTCAAATGTCTACATCATTGTGCCAAACAAAGTTGACATCTAAAAGACAAGTTCTCAGCATTTTTTTTTTCATTACAAAAATTAATTAAATCTAAACATTAAAGGTTCCACTCACTGCACTGCAAGTGATCTGCTTCTTGTTTTAGAAAAGGCTAAGATTCCCACTAGATTGAAAAAACCACGTTGTTGAGAAAATTGAAGGGGACTTTTTAAAGAATGGCAAAAGCTTAAAAAGAGCAAGGAAAATAAAGCCAAATGCTCAGAAGACTTAAAACAGAAGAAGTAGAGAGGAGAATGGCTCTACAAGATATGTTTGATATTGCTCAAGCTAATTAATGCCCTTAATATGATCAAAATCCAAGAAGATAAAGAATTTTTACCTTCTTAAAGACAAAAGGGACCACCTGGTAAAATGGGAAATGTAGATGATTTTTTTTTCTAGGAAGTATGTAATATATATTGAAAAAAAGGCTCGTATTAAAAAAATGAAAGAACGTGAAGAAGAAAATACAAGATTGCTATCTGAACAAATACCAATTCCTTCGGATGGATATGATGATGAAAGTAGCTCGTCTGAAAGTGATAGCTATTGTTTAAATGAAGAGCAAAGTTTATCTTGTGATTCACTTCCCCCCTCCCAAAAAAAAGAAGAGGTAGAAAGAATATTCTAGACAATAATGTCGCTGCAAGTCTCGATGGACTCGGATGGAGCAAAGTTAAGTGATGGAAAGGCAGCTATTATTTTGACAACAACACTTAAAAGAGTTCAATTTGAACAAATCCTCTATTCTGCGTCTGATAATGAAAAACAGAGAAAACAGAGCTCAAGATTTAAAACACGACTTCTCAGCTGATGTTCCCTTGACTGTTCACTGGGACCGAAATTTTTTAGAAATTGTAGGTAGTGAAACTGTTAATAGATTACCAATCATTGTTTCAGGAAAAGCCATTGACCAATTACTTTTAATGCCAAAACTTCCATCAGGAACTGGGGAAGCAATAACAACTGATATTCACGAAACACTAGAATCCTGGAGAATTAATGATCAAGTAAAATGTGTGTGTTTTTATACAATTTCAGTAAACACTGGTTTACGAAGAGGAGCATGCGTCCTTATTGAGCAAAAGATAAACAAAGAAATGCTATGGATGGCTTGCTGTCATCATGCCCAAGAAATCATTCTTGAAGCAGTTGTTGTTAAGTCAATTGGGGTTTCAACAAAGTCTGACGATTTAAAAAGTCGTGGAGCTCATTCGATCACAGTGATTTTCATTTTTCAGACTGATCTGATGTTTCAATTCATAAAAAAGTGATCAACAGTGCAT
Source organism: Trachelipus rathkii (assembly GCA_015478945.1). Taxonomy (NCBI): domain Eukaryota; kingdom Metazoa; phylum Arthropoda; class Malacostraca; order Isopoda; family Trachelipodidae; genus Trachelipus; species Trachelipus rathkii. The sequence goes on along the minus strand of JABUQX010120491.1, from coordinate 12,925 downwards.
TAGATATCGTTGAGTTTGCCAAAATTCAACTTAAAGAGTTTCAGCCTTGAGACGACTATAAAGAACTTTTAGAGCTCACCATCATATTTCTTGGAGGAGTTCACAGAAGAGGAATACGCTTTAGAGCTCCAGAGGGATTACATCGTGCTCGATGGATAGCAAGGGTAATTTACTCGCTCAATATATATTTATTGAGAGATCAATTATAACTGTCCACACAGAAAAAATCTGGATTTCGCGACATTTGCTCGTTTATTGTGAAATGTTATGTGAACAGCTGGTTTCAAGCAGCATCTGCTTGTTTTGCCCCAAGAAATAATTTGCAGCTCTTAAAAAAACTAAAAGAGAATGAAGGTATCTTATGAAATTTCAAAATGTGCAATGAAGAAGTTTTTTGGACATTTCTGGTACCTGCCAGAGGAGCTTGTTTCCCTTGCGTTTTTTGACAACAATGTTTCTCAAGAAACGAAAAGGAAAATGGTGGATGCTTTTAAAAAGGGAAGAAAATGATGAACCCTTGAAACGAGCCCCGAGTTGATCCAGATTTAGTCTTTAAAAATAGTCTGCATGATTTTATATCAACTAACACAATGAGGTTTTTTAAAATCTTGGATGACCATCAGAGTTTCTGCAAAAAGGTGTAGCAGAATGGAAAGAAGGCGAATCCTACAAGAAAAGTAAAGCAATAGTTAATTCATTAAGAGTTGTAAATGAGTAAGCAGAACGTGAATGTTACTGATTGGAAGATTTCAAACCAATCTTCGTAAACAAGACGAAGAACAAAGGCAATACTTGTTGTGCTAGTATAGCAATTTAGAAGCAAAAACCCACTCATAAAAATCTACTTTAATGTCTTAAAAGTAAGATACAATTCATAACTGTAATTCAATTTTTTTTTCGTTTTTTTTTTACAGTAGTTATTAAGGTTAAAATTGCGTGTTGTAACTATGGTAAAGTTGTTAAAGCTTGTAGTGTGGTTACCATGTACTTTAGCTATAGTTTTTTCTTTTAGATGAAGACTTTGTGTATACTATGTAAGTTATTGACAGCCCTAGGATGCTTTGTGGATTTGCATGAGCATGTTTGGTGATTGGTTTCTATTAGGTTGACTGGGAAGTCTCGATTGTCCATGTGATCTTCTTTACCTGTCTCTTTATTTCGTAATGTTCATTAATGTGTAACAAATCGAAAGTATTTTAGATTGCAATAAAATGTTTAATAAATAATTGCTAGTTCAAATATAATTATAATTATAATAACCCCTAAAACGACTTAAAAATCTGAAAAATTAGTTTTTTTTTTTTTAATAAAATGACAGGGAGCCCCATTAAAAATTTTAAATTTTTTTTTTACCGTCATACCAGAAATTATATATATGTTTAGGGCGTGCTCGCCCACAATATTATATATATAATATATATAATATATAAGATATATAAATATTATAAATATATATATAATATAATATATATATTATATAGTATATAATTATATATATTATATTATATATAATATATATATATATATTATATATTATATATTATATATATTATATATATATATATATATATATATATAGTGCGAACAACCTATATTATATTAATTACTGTGGAAAACAAGGTCAGAAATGCTCATAAATCTACCAGATTTAGGGAAGTGTTCCGGATCTAAACCAAATCAAACAAAGGTCATAATATCTCGATCTCCCGATACACGGCTTTTGAATGTGTACAAGTTAAATGAAGAGGGGAAAATAAATAAGGAAGAGAGCTCAAATCTTTACCAGTGAAGTACAAGTAAAATTGAGCATAGTGGTTAAATATGATGTCTGAGGGATTTAAGTAGAAAAGAAGTGGTAAGATCTGTCACCCGAGCTCTCCCCAAAGGAGAGGTCTGTGACCAGAGAGCTGAGAAGGGTAGTATCCTTAGTTGTAATAGCAATAATATAATACGAGCAATTTTATATTTACTGATGTTGATTGAGGTACTTTTGCTGGTATTAATCCGACTAGTTAATAATTTAATAACGGTATTTACAATTTTTTAAGCCAGGTAGTTAATGAGGTAACAAGATCCAATATACTATCATACTTAATATTTGTAAATTAACATTCTTTGGTTAGTAACTTTACAGTTTAGCAAAATTTCGGTAACAGTGATCATAATATAATAAGGTTTTGATTGTAATAGCATAGTATAGATATAATATATATATATACTGTGGTAATAGATAACCCACAGTTAGTAGAAACTAAAAAGCAAGAAAAAGTTAAAGATTCTAAAAATGCAAACTTTAATAATGGGAAAAAGAATTTAAGAATTAAAGCTATTATCAAACATTTGAAAACATTTAAGCTAATGTTTTTCAGGAAGAGCAATTACGGCAAAGATAAGAAAATCCATGGAGATAATAGGGAGAAAATTAGGATTAAGCGAAATTGGGTTTTTAGAGGTTCAATGACGTAACAATATATAGACTTGGAAATTTATGGGAAAATGAGTTAAATTAAGCCGTTTTTCATTTTGTCATTTGTGCTTACAAACGGCAAGAAATGCTTACACAGTTTTAGCACGAATTTCGTGTAAAATGGAACACGACGGGCTTAAGCGGTTTACTTTGCAAACAATTGGAATCAGCTGTTGTGATGGAGCCCAGCGATTTATCATAGAAAAAAACGTTTGTTACAAATAATTGATCAACTATTGTGATGGAGTTCAACAATTTGGAAGAAAAGCTAATATTATTGAACGAAATATAATCAGGTGTCAAAAATTCAAGCGGTTCTACCACGTAGTGAAAACATTATCATTTGATTTCTTTACAAATATATCAAACAGGAAAAAGTATGAATAAATACCACACAAATATTTGGCACAATCTTATTATTTTGAAAGTCATTACTCAGAAACCTTCCTTATCCATTGTTAAAAAAAAGAAAAAAAAAAAAAATTTCTTGCCTCCTGCTCCATTCTCTTTGTTTACATTTTATCGTAAGAATGTGGCAATGTCCTAAATTCGGCAAGCGCGGAAAATAGCAACATGCTTCTTAAGGCGTTTTCGATTTTGCACTTTTGCTAACGAAATTTAGGAAAATGCTAAAACGTCGTTCGATTATGTCAATTTTAGCACAAATTTAGTAAAATGCTAACGAAACGTAGATAGTAATTGCCTAAATTCTGTTAGGTTGCTCTTTCCCGTGCTTAACCGAATTTAGGAAGAAATGCTAAACGAAAAAATGAAACAAATAAGATTGCGGCCGTAGTAGTTCGGTTGATTTGATGAATGTTCATTTCATTAAATTAACTTAAATTTAATTTCTTTCAAATCGATAAACTCCATCACAATAGTTGATCAATTATTTTTGATAAAAACCATTTGTTATTTCAGTTATTTATCGTTTTTCAAAACCATGGTGCTCAATTAGAACAGCTGATCAAAATTTTTGGAAACAAACAATCGTTCGATTATCCCGAAATTTAGGCTAGAAAAGGTATTAGCAATTCTTATCGACCGTTAGCACAAATGCAAAATGGAAAACGTCTTTAAATTAAGAAAACTCTCCTACGTATTGGTGAAGTATTCTTACGATTTTTGTAATAAATTTTGACAAATTGAAAGCAAACTCAAGCATTTCTTTACCGTTTGTAAGCACAAATGACATAATGGAAACGGCTTTGGATAATAAGGCGATAATAAATCTTTGAACTTTGAACAGAGTCCAGTATATACAGCATTGATTAATGGAAAAGCATATTTTTAAAAATTTTTATTACGTTTTAAATAAATTCTTAACTTTTGTTCCGAAATTTGTTATTTACCCTAAAAGTCTGTGGGGGGCTTGGCCTCGGTTAAGGAGCTCTGCTCTATAGCAACGGAAGATAATAACTAGAACAGAGAACAGAATGGAAGTTTAAATGAGACATTGAAAAGAGCATTAATAAAGCTAATGATAACAGTAGGCAGAACTAATTGAAAGTATCAGAAAAGCAATTAATATGAAAAAATAATATAGAAAAACAAATGCTGAAAGGTTAAAAGAAATAAAAGAGGGAACGGTCGGCTGGGAATATAATACAACAGCAACCTTTAACATTAAATATAATCATATGTTTTTTGTTTTTGTCTTTTAAATCTAAAGGGCGCTATACTTCTGTGTTGTCAAGCTGTCCCCTCGTAAAATAGTAATTTTCTCCGACTCCGAAAACTCTGTCATAGCCATTAAATCTAGGAAGAAGCCTCAATATTCTAAAATTATGTCTTTAATTAATGAACAACTACTACTCTGTCCAAATAAAGGTTGACTAGTGCACGTATCCAGGAGAATGATATAGGCTAGTTGATGCTGCAGCAGCACTAGCACATGGAAACAATACTGTTCCCTTAGAGACTCCTGAACTATTGAGTATAACTCAAAATTCTGCAAATTATTATAGACAGAGATTACCTGGACTTTCTCTATTTCTATTCATTGGGAAATTTTCATGGATCATCTGAATGCTGTATGACCACAGTTCCTATCCAGAAGGATGGAAACTGCTATACTTCCTGAAAGTTGGTCACTATGGCTTGAATAATCATCTCAATAGGTTGGGACTTTCCCCAACTGTCCCCATTGTACAGACCAGTATGAAACTGTTGATAATTCTCCTCTACACTGCCCTAACTATGCGCTTCCACAACAAACTTTGAGAAAAAATTGATGGCTTGGAGGGGGGGGGGTTCTATCCTTTCTGTACCAGTGACCTTGGATGCAATGACCATCCCAGAAACTAACCAAAAACAAGCTGGTAAAGGTTACTTTTACGTGACACTTCGATAAAAAAATTGAGGGTTGCCAGATGATGCTCTTAATTTGTTATTCTGCTTGAAAACATAAATGTCGGCTATTTTTCAAGAATTTTTAACTATAATTATTAATATGTTAATTAATTTTAAATAATTTCTTAATTTTTAATTAATTTTTTTTCATTTAATTAAATTAAATAATTAAAATAGTTTTTTTTAATAAATTTATAGGTATGAACCTATTTTACTGAAATAAAGTGCTACTCAAATCGTACATATAGCCTACTTCGAATATTTAATTTATTTTATGAGTCTTTTGTTTGTGTTCTTGTGAATTTAATGACGAAGATTATTTGTGGTCTGAACAATAACTCCATTCAATTCTAAGAGTTTTGTTTTATTTTTAAAATTTTATGAATTATTACGACTTGTGTTTAGTATTAATTATTTTCTTAGGTAATATAGATATCAGAGAGTGTGCTTTATTATTTATTTATTTATTTATTTATTTATTTCGTAAATTAATTTCGGTATTTCCTACAAGTATAAACAGTGCATACTTACATTATTAAAATAATACCAAAGCCGTATAAGTCAATTCATCCGAATTTAACAAAACCTATCCTAACCTTGACTTAGGGGCCGTGTATTTTAAAACCAGACCAATATATCTTTATTTATTTTAACATTTTTAATATGTATATATATAAATATATAAAAATATATAAGAGATATATCTTTTATAATATACTATATATATATATATATATATATATAATATTAAAATAAAAGATTTTAAATTTTTGACATTATAGTAAAAAAATCGCCAACTCCTATTATTTAGCGCAAAACAAACAAATAAGTAGCAAAATGGCAACCCGCAATTTTTTTTCTAAGATGTGTCACGTAAAAGTAACCTGTAGCGCAAAGCGAAAGCTTTGGTATAGGCCTGTTCAGAAGTTCTGCTCTTCCTGACCACTGAGAGAACGTACCATAGAAAGTTGAGTGGAGGAGTTAAGTGCAAAGTTACGGCAGCCGAATTTCCTGAGCTTTCGAGAGTCAAACCAGGCAATTGAGTACTTCATCTGCTATCAGTTATAATCCTGATTATTTGTCTAAGTAGTCAAGAGGGGAGAGTATTAATATAGGAGGACACATTATACACCTAACAATGACGAGAAACCTGTTAAGGAAGTAACAAAAGTAAGTTATAAATACTAATAGTGCTTAGAGAGTATTAGTTACCTGATATTTTGACTTTTAAAAATATAGACACGGAATAAGGTGGTAAAAAAAAAAAAAAAGAAACTGAGAAAATCTAAAACCATCGCATCAAAGGTAGTTATGGTTACTGATTCATTGTCATTATTAGAGATATGGCAATCAAATTCACATTAAGTTTTTAATAAAATATATATCATATGTATTAATTACAGAACTGTGAGTCGGACAAATACAGTTTATTAGGATTCCTTGACATATGAGAATGGAAATGCTCAATTAAGTGGATGTTGCAGCAAAGAATGCATGTGTGATAATTCTTCCATTAAAACAGTTAGAAAAATAGCTGATGTTTAGGCTTCCGAACCCCAAGGTTCTATAATATCACCAGGATATGCTCTAAAAAATAGTCCCGGAAGTACTCGTGAAAAAAAGCAGTAATAGTAGCGCAGAGGGGCTCACCCCCAATTTTTATGAAAAATCACAGGATAGGGCCCATACTCTAATTTAATAATAGATAATGAAGAATAAAGACGAAAAGTTGGGGCAGAACAAAGGGGTCTCTTTAGTTGAAATAAAGGATAGAACCTCATCAATATTGTTAAAACTGCTGCAAGTAGATCTTTTTCATTATTTTGATCTGGTTATTCCGAGGTTAAGGTCTCATTTACATGACCCCTCAATAGTTTCTCAGTGTTTAATATGTTTCTGTTAAATTACACAGAGAAAATTCTGATGAAAGTACAGTATACTTTAACAAAATGCTTATCATAAGCGACTAACTAGGATGGCCCTTATTAAAGGAAGCACAAAAGGCCCCCAACACATTTTTTTAAAGAATGAAACTATAGAAAAGAATTTTAAAACTTGAGATAAGGCAATCATTATAGCTTATTTCTGATGATCTTTAAATAATTTTATTGTTTTTTATTATTCAGTAGTATTCTTTTTAGTTAAGTCATTTCTGTTTTTATATATATTTTTTTTTATAAGATATAATCATGCGACGATTTTACTGGCGAACAATCTTTGATATGGCTGAGTAGAGACTTTTTTATTGCTATATGGAGAAGACTGCCACATTTGTTTTGTTTTTAATTCTTCATTATTATTTTTTTAAGAAGTACCATCCCCTTGTCATTTTAATCATAATCAGGGGTGAAAGCCCTCTGCGCACTGATTACCAAAACGGTCAACTTGGTCCATTTATTCTATAATTAGTTACAGGTAAGAAAAAACACAATGTAATATTTTTTAAGTTCCTTTAATTACTCGATTATATATATACTCTTGAATACCTGAAGCAAAAATTACAGAAATGATTATGATTCGGTTGGCCAGAGAATGCAAGGTTAAGCTATAACAGAAAATAAGGCGATTTTGTAGATGCTAGCTGAGAGAAGATGAGGTATGTGCAACATTACTGTATTGTAAAACGATATAAATGTTTATACTTTAGACAAAGCTAGGTGCTAGTGATATAAGAACGAAACTGAATTTTTCATGCATATTTTATTTTATGTGATTTAAGTGATAATATTAAATAATTGTATTTTATGCTCGTAATAACCATATGTTGATAAAAATATAAAAAAAATAATTGCGACAAAAGGGCTCGTGAACTTTTTGGCTTTATTTGCGTTCATTAGGGTATGAAGGAGTATATTGTCAAAATATGTTTAACAGTGATTGCTGTTATGGCGAAATCCCGAAGATATCAATTTACTGTATCGATTTTTAGTTATGTTCTATTTTTTTTTAATGATTGTCAATGATTTGATTATATAGACTAAATAACCAGTATTATTGTAGAATTAATATTTATTATTATCAAATTTTATATGGTCAAGATAATGTATAGTACATATTTCTATACTAGAAAAATGCTAAAGTATTAATATATATATATATAGTAGTATAGTGATGTAAACTGGCATCAGATAGATTTGTATTTAAATTAGATATTATGTAAATTATATATATAATATAAATTATAGTATAATAATGATATAATATATATATAGTTAAGTGTATTAATCATAGTATAGATATATTTTGTTCCGTGGCTCTTTGCCATTTGATTTTCCACCTCAGATTTTGATGGAAACTTAATTAAGAACTATCGAGTACGTTTGGTGTATAATTTATGTCTTTAACTGGCATGAGTTTCATTCTGTAAATCCTGGAAGCATGAAATATTTTTTTTTAATCTAAGTAAAAATCAGTGTGTCTCATAAAAGCAAATTGAATAAATAATCTTAAAATATATTTGAAAATCAAACATAAATTCATGAAATTAGGACTTTCTTCAAAGTATATTATGATAGTGATATTATATATCAATACTGATACTGTATATCAATACTCGATATATTAATATTTGATAACTATTGATATGCTAGTTAAGGAGTAACCTCCCCACCACTGATGAGGTCAGAGAGGTTGGTGTGTCCTCTATATATCGAGCAGATACAAAATGATTCTATATGAAACGTGCTCTATGCGAGTGCAATATATTCAAGTGCATGGAATCAATAATAGCTGTTGTATGTGCTCAGGCGCTTTGTATATAGTAGTGTTGAACCTAATAATTCATATGAGTTAAATGAAACATTTTATGCTAGGGAAAAGGTAGTAGAGCTCGTCGAATTTCACAAATTTATATTTCATTTTATAAAAATTTAATAACATTGTTATTTATTTAAGTTGCTCTTCTGATGCTTTAATTTTATTATAGATTGTATAAATTAAACTATATATTCGTGGCTTTCAGAGTTATAGGTGCAATTGAAATGATGACTGTTAAAGACCTTAATTGATAAATGTTTGCCAAACAACATGTTATAATGAGGAAAAAGAGAAAGAATATTAGAGGACTAGATAAGGAACACTATGGGGGGCCTATAACGTAAGGACTGACCCAGTCAAACGAACAGTATAGATTTGATAATCAGCGGCGTATAGATCTTACTATGGAACATGCAAAACACGTCCCACGCTTTAGACCAAGTTAGAGTAGATGGCTCTCTCAGTAAATCACACTTTAATACTGATCACCAATGGTATGAGAGTAGTGTAAAGGTGACCATCACTTAAGTCTTCCACTACCAACACAGCAAAACCTACAGCTAATGCGTGCATGTCCGCCTGTAATCACACTACAGATGGTGCTAGTGTGTGAATCACTAGTAGCATCTGTATCTATTTGACACTTCCAGGCTCTCGTAACATTATAATAATGGCGCGTGTGCGCATACTTTGCTTAAGCGCTTCATAACGTAATAGTGCTAAGATCGTACAGGTATAAGATTGATTGTAGATTGTACATATGTTTTGTTCCAGGATCTTTGATCATATGTAGTAATCTCATAGTAATGTAGTTCTATATGCTTAAGCTGAGCATATACCTTAATTGATAATATCTTAAGGTGAGTTATTATAGGAGTGGACAGACTGCATTCCAAACTGAATTTTTATAAATATTTCACAGTATAGCGGAACTCTATTGGAAATATTGTAATGAGTAGAGGATGCATTATGAAGAAAAAAGATCGTATTGAAATGAGAAAAGTTGATGGACAGTACATGACATAGAAGAATAGCAGATTAAGCTAGTGTAGCGAATAAATTGATGATAAGAATCGCTAGAGAAGTATTATAATTAGATCGAAAAAAGAGATACTGTGAAATCGAGATATCTACATATTTTATATATGCAATGACTATGCCTATGTATTGTTGACTATTTTGCGAGCGCTCGGATATGACCCAAAATGAATGATATGAACTCATATATAAGCCTATTTAGTTTAATACCTCACAGGTTATATGTACTAGATAAATTTAGGATAACCTAGAGTTAGTTATGAGAGTAATGATGTGGAGTAATATACTATTCGAAATACTATGTAGGAAAACCAAAAGATATATAAGTATATAATAGTGTAATTATGAGAATGAGTATACAGTTATAAAAGAAATAAGCTACTGGAGTATAAATGAGGGGATGACTCATATAGCGGATGAGTTTATAGCATTAGGAGGGATAGTATAATATGAAAAATGGAGTTACTATTAAATATATGAACACAAATGGGAATTTTTATAGATAATTATTATTATTGTAATACTATATGCAATGTAGTTACACTGAATAGGTCAACATGAATGAATAAATGATCATAGGACAAAGTCCATTATGATTTATAGCGATTAAATTATGGAGCCGTTGCAAACTTTGTAAAGCATGCGTTTGGTTGAATATATTTATAAGTAATCTTATTTCTGAAATGCGATAACTAGTGATAAATATATATGATTCTGCACTGAAAGGGATATAAATATGATGATAGTGATGAGGTATAAAGGTTCTAAGGAACTTAAATCTAGTATGATCTAGCGTCATATACCTTCTAACTTATCATATTTTCTGTTATAGTCCAGGTGCATATATTTAGTTATAATACGCACCATTAATCCCCAATGAGTACTTGTAGTAGTAGAGTAGATGATGGAGAGGAATGAATGGATGTGAGGCTTTATTGACTTTTGTAAACAGGCAATTGGTGGGGGTATAACGATGATTGAGTTAAAGAAGCAATTTGTATGTAATGCATATTGATGTTACCCAGTAGATATCCTAATAGTTATTTGTTGCTGAGTTAGGCATCTGATATGGTATCAAATTAGTGTTATATCTTTCAATTAGGAGCTTAGTGTCAAAGGTATATAATTGGACGGAGCGTAAAGTAGTAGTCCCTAAGGGAGTATCGAACATGTGAATTAATGATTGTTCTGAGTTGAGAGCAAAATCTTTTTAGGATGTGTAATAGTCTCCGATATGTATATATATTTATATGCTTATGAGTTTCATGTAGATAGATAGAAATAAAGATAGAGTAGAGGAGAAATGAAAGTCGGGTGGAGAATGCCACAAGAAAAAAGTAAGTGTTTTTTCATGATGGCTATATAATGAAAATTGGAAGAGAGAGGTAGGAGTGATTTGATTAATAATGTATTATCTGCAGAGTGTGTATTTGAAGAGAGGACTATTTGATTTAGGTGTGGTGTAATCCGAAGAAGAATAGTTTGTGGTATGTAATTTGGTAGGTGTGTAAAGGAGAAAGTTAGATAAGTAAATATGTTATCGGTAAAGGATGAATAAAATGATGAGAGGTGAATATGAAGGGTATGGGTTGAGGGAGAGTCTGCATGTGTGACAACATGTGGTAATGGTGTAGCTAATAATGGGAAACAAAAGTATCCGCGTTTAAATAATATAGGTATTAATACGTTGATGAATATGGGAACATTTTACGACTCATTTGCAGTAAATGAAATTTTTTGAAATGGTGGGAAGGTGCTGGTGCAATTGAATCTTTGGTAGAATGACAAAGGGACTAAGCTGGGAGTGCAGAACATAGGCTCTGCAATGAAATGGGTCTGTGTGGTGTACGGCCAGTGTTGAATGATTAGTATATTAGTAGAAATATTGTGGGTGGAAGAGTAAGAGAGAAGATCAGTAAAGTGCGAATCTATTCAGATGAATAATTTAGGGTGTGTTAAGTGCAAGAGAGATTGTTGAAAAATGAGAAATGAACCTTGTTAGAAGTTGAATGGTGTGAAGAAAGGTGGAAATGATAGAAATAAATGAGTGTGTTTTGAGATGGATTGATTATATGGAAAAGACTGGAATGATAGTCTGGCTGATTAGCAGATGTATTAGGTGAGTGTGTGGGAATAAACAGGTCTGGGAGATCAGAGAAAAAGCGATCGAGTCCTAGTAATAAGGAATGAGTTTGGCAGATGGCAAAAAGAAAGGTGCATAAGTTGAAATGAATGGCGGTGATTTATGTTTAGAGGCATGGTATGGTTTGGCCTGACCCAGTGTCCGATAACCAACATCAATTGATAAGATAACACAGTGGGGTTTGTTGCAGCTTGTCGGAAGAACACCTAGGTTGGAATATTTTTTCCGACTGTACTATCCTCACTTTAAGTGGGTATTGTGCTAGTGGAATAGATAAGACGAGAAGGAGCAATGGTGGCCATTTCGACTTATTGATACATAGATGGTCTTCTACTTAGATTTATATCTGTTTTCTGTGCATGTTATGCACTCTCCTACCCCACATCTAGTGGAAGAGAAAGGAGGATGAATAAGATAAATTATATAAGTATATAAATATATATATATATAGATATATTATATATATTATAATATATTATAAATATATTTATATATATATAATATATATATAGTATATATAGTGGAAATATATAATAGTATAATATATATAAAGGATATATACTACTTGTTCCGAACACTCGAGTAGCCCGCTTGGGTACTCTGCTAGGCGAGATAGTGTTTTTACCCAACAAGAAAAAACTCAATTAGTAGTAAACTATACATGATTTACTTGAAAGGAGAACGGAATAATTCTGATACGCGTCATCGTAATTTCGGTGAAACTTCACAAGCATCCCCAAAAGAGATTAGCATCACTAGTGTGGGAATTCAATTTTGGTGAGAAAGTGTTGAAATTATAAAAATTTGAGTAGTCACTAAGGACTTGAAGTTTTGATCTCCTTGTATAAAATCTCCATAGCTTGTGTGAGAATAACTTCTGATATCAAGTCAAAAGCGTTCTTTAGTATCTGTTGAATAGTATAGATGTACATGAGTATGCACATCAGGATTATCAGGTCCGTCTTGTTATGTTGACTGGGACTGCTTGATTTTGTTTTAGGATTGTTCATTAAATTCTCTCCACATCTTTCTAGTCCTTATGAGTTTGTGGCGGCATCCCTATGATACTCTCAGTTTCAGAGTGTCGCTTACAGCTGTTGAGACCAAACTTGGTCATAAGTTAAAAATTGATGCCAGAGACTGTGTCTGAAGCCTTAGTGTTATGTCTA
>JABUQX010120490.1:0-10000 GCA_015478945.1 Trachelipus rathkii | reverse complement strand
AGTCAAGATGGTAGAAAGATCCAGAACGCTTTGGAGCGTTTGCGGTGCTTGCGTTGAACGGTTTTCAAGTCACCTCTCTCGAAAGCGCAGGAAGCATTAGAAAAAGAGTGGGTCGTCACATCAAGCTCTATTTGGGAAATATAATTCATTTCGTCCGCTAAGGCATAGAATCTTTTAGAGTTTAGGGAGTGCTGAGATAGAAAATTCAGAAGAAGAGTTATAGGAGGATTCAGAAGAGCTGGAATAATCCTGCAAGCTTTCAGAGGATTAGTTGGTGAGTTATTAAACAGATATGGTTTTCCTTGGGTACAACTATTGATGTCAATGCTTTTGCCTCAGGAACAGAATTATGGCGAGGTCTCTTCTGAGTTTCAATTTTTAAATCTGGGGTCAGTGTGTCATGCTTTAGAAATGTGGATGTTTTATATTTTAGCGAATAATCTTTGCCTTGGTGCTTAATTATTGTTTTTGTTTAGGGATATCTTTTTTAGGAGTTGGAGTAATGGTGGGAGACGGATTAGGGAAAAAAGACGCAGGTCTTTTACGTGAGTTTGGCGAGTTCAGCGTGAGAGTACCGGGAAGAGTTTCTTGGCAGGAAATGCCCTCCAAGCTACAGTATGTAGAGGATGAACCAACTTAGTTTCATTGCTGTTAGTTGAAAACTAGTACACGGTGTAGGGTTGTTGACGGCATTTTGGGCGGGAGATTGGATCGAGGGCTTCATTTGGGCTATTTGAGTAGTCAGTATTATAGGTAAAGCAGGCGAGCAGGTTACAGTAAGTGCTTGAATCTCGCTGGGATTGGGGGGGAAGAATTCTACTGGAATTTAATTGTATCGATGGGTTGACACGCGGAAATGGGGAGACTGCTACAATTGTAGCGTAGGAATGCCTTAATCTTGTAGGATATTTGTCTTTGAGCTGGTGTATGACTTCTCTCCTGCTCAATTTCTGTATAATGCATTACTCCAAAACCTCTTGTTCAAACAGGTAAGAAGGGCATTTTAAGGAAGAGTCGCTGTGGGGTCCTTCACAGGTTTTGCATTGTGGAGTGTTTTAACGGGGATCGTGAAGTTCTTCTCCTCAGACTGGACATACGTTATGCGGTCCCTTGCAATATTTTTGTGATTACAAACAGCTGGCAATTTATAAGCAAGCGTACGTCTGCGGTCAGAGAACTTTAAAAACGTATGAAAACTCGTGCTTGTAATCCAATTTTCAACTTAGTAGGTAAGAAAGTGGTATTGAAAGTCAGCAGTAAACGAAGATTTGGGGTTTCAAGCGAGTCCCGACGTGGTGGGAATCTGTAAACGCCTGTAACAGGAAATCTTTTCTGCTGTAGATTTCTTAGAATGACAGCAATATCTTCGTTTCTCTGCTCTCAAGAATAAATAGTGCCTTTGGATGTGTTTCTTATTTCCTCACTAGTGAAAATTAGATTGATATTTCCAAGAGACGTTAAGGATGATAAGATGGAACTTTGATTTCGGGTAGTAGCTTGAACAAGAAGGGACCCATTTCTCATTAACGTGACTAGGGGTTCTTCAACTTCTAAAGTTTTTTCAAGCGCATTGCTAAGAATAATGCTTCTTTGCTCAGTAAAAGTTTTGGAAGTAGTGGATCGCAATAAACAATAATTCGTGAATGATATGTCAGCTGGCTGTCCCGGAGGGGTATCAGCTTTAGTGTTTAAAATTTCACAGAAAATATCTCGCCGTTCCAACAACTCTTCACCCATATTACTCCATTATGGGCCTGATATAACTGATACCATCTCTGCTCCAGCAGCTGTTGCAGATTCATTTAGGTTATAGTTTTTTTAGCCACTCGAGCTCTTCCCACTATCACGAAACCTTTCAGAAACTGAAAATTAATACTGCACCACCAGACTTTTCAGCAGGGAAGGGAAAGATCATACCTATAACTGTCTTTTTATACTTGCAAAGTATCAAACTGCACTGGCGAATAGCAAAGACGGCGTCCTTGACTCAGGCATGATTTCTTACATTATGCCCCGTCATATCCACCCTTCTGCATCAGCGTTCTTACTGGATATGTATAACAGATCTGGATCGAACGCTCTTTTCCATCTGTTTGGACTACAGGTTTTGTAATCCCTATTCCCAAACCTGGGAAGGATTCGAAGTTGTCGGACAACCAGACCAATTTCGCTAACCTGTCATACTTACAAAATATAAAAAATGGTTTAAGGCTGTCTTCTCCCTGTTCTAGAGAGTCGCCAGGCTTTTTCAAACTTTCAATTTGGTTTTCGCAAAAAATCGTTCGACTGCGGATCTCTTATTAAAACTGGACCATGATATCCGGGAAACCTGTTGAACTGGTGGGATGGTTCTTGATGTCTTTTTTGACCTTGAAAAGCTTATGACACAACGTGGAGAACTGAGGTTCTCCCTAAACTCCACTCGCTCGGTTTCCGAGGACAGCTCTCTCTCTCTTTACTAAAAACCTTCTGTCAAACAGATTCATCCAGGTTCGGTGTTTTTTTTGTTCTATCACGCCACTTTACTTTGGATGAAGGTGTTCCACAGGGCAATGTTCTAAGTGTATTATTATTTGCTCTCGGATTCAACGACATCAGTACTTCTATCCCAGCGATGGTTAAATTTTCTCTCTATGTTGATGATCTGGTGGTACACATTGCCGATGCCAAGCTGCCATTTCCTGAACGGCAAATACAACTAAATATTGAGAATATTTTACAATGGGGCTACTCCCATGGCATCCATTTCTTACCGACCAAAACCTCAGCACTACTATTTATAAAGTGAGTCGAAGAACATGTCACCTTCCTCTCTTGAATCTAACCTCATATGATTCACACATTCCAGTAACTTCACAAGTCAAATTTCTAGGCCTCATTCTAAATGACCACCTAACATATGCACTGCGCATTAAACTCCTGAAAACGACTTGTCATCGCTTGCTTAACCTATTAATTCATCTCTCCACAAAATCTTGGGTTGC
The DNA here is from genome assembly GCA_015478945.1 of Trachelipus rathkii. Classification (NCBI taxonomy): domain Eukaryota; kingdom Metazoa; phylum Arthropoda; class Malacostraca; order Isopoda; family Trachelipodidae; genus Trachelipus; species Trachelipus rathkii. The sequence goes on along the minus strand of JABUQX010120490.1, from coordinate 7,016 downwards.
TGATCGCAAGCCCCTTTTGCGTTTCCACATAGCCCCAATCCGATCAAAGTTATACTATAGCTGAGTAGTATATGGTCATGCCTCCTCACTCCTACTACACCTGTTCGATCCTATCCTAAGCGAGGCGATTCGTTTCTCCACTTGAGCCTTCCGATCGTCCTCCCGGGTGAGCCTTGAAGTTGAACCCGATGTAATGCTACTCTTTCTTCGAAGGGAAAACATCGTGTGCACAAGTTTTCTACACTTTCAAACCCCACTACCATCTACTTTGACACTGATTCTGCGAAAGATACCTCAGAATCCTCCTTAATTGCCATTTGCAACTAAGTTTATACCATCCTTAACTTTCTCTATATTCCTTTGAAAAAAAATGCTACCGTTCTCTTTTGATGAAGGGTACACACCTTGGCTATTCCCTGATACCACCATCTGTCTGGTCCTGACCTCTCTCTCCAAATCTAGCCACCCCGCTGTCATGCTAAAGGCAACATTCTTGTCTCATTCCGAAGTTTACGGTGGATTTACTCCAGTATTTAGTGATGGTTCTAAAACGGGATAGTGTTTGTGCGTCTGCTGTCTTTCCTAACCGCAACCTTTCCCTTATCCTCCGCCTCTATGCTTCAATTTTTACAGCAGAATTAATGGATATAATGATTTCCCTCTCTCCAATTTCATTCTTTAACCAAGTCCACTCTTATGTCATTTATTCAGATTTGTTCAGTGCCCTACAAGCGCTTAAATCCCAATGTTCTAAAAACACATTGGTATCCGCTGTACAACATTTTCCACGGCTGCTCCACTCTCAAAAGAAACAAATTACACTATGTTGGACACCCTCTCACGTAGGGGTAACCGGCAACGAAATAGCTGACATTTATTCAGATTCGCTCAGCACCCTCCAGGCGCTTAAAGCCCAATGCTCTAAAAGCACAATGGTATCCGCTGTACAACATTTTCCACGGCTGCTCTACTCTCACAAGAAACAAATTATACTATGTTGGACCCCACTCTCACGTACGGGTAGCCGGCAACGAAATGGCTGACAGAGAGGCCAGAATGGCCGTCTCCTCTTTCCGGAGCTATTCTAGGTACCTCCCGGATGCCATTCGACATAGTCGCCTCCCATCAACTGATTATTAACCTGCTCTCCGACAAGGCTTCCGGTCTTATTGGCAGGAGTGCTGGGCGAACGATCAGCGATGGTCGGAACCTAGATATATATAGCCGAACATTGGTGAGTGGTCTTCCTGTCAACGACGAAAACGCTTGCAGGAAGTGATATTGGCACATCTCCGCATTGGCCACACCAATATAACTCACACCCACTACATGTCACGGGATCCTCCTCGAATCTACAAATTTTAGCCGTCCCCATACCCTGCAATCTGTTCACCAAATCTGCATTGATTGTTCTTAACTGGACTCCATTCGCCGTCGTCATTTTCCTACTCAATGGTTCATAATAATTTCTAAAAGGTTTCAAATATCTTATGCTGAATCCTCCCACTTCAATAGTAACTTCTATTTTCTCTTATCCTCAAGAACTGATATTCTTCACAACATTTAATTTTTATATGCAATACTTCAGCGAACTTATTTATAATGTAGTACATCATTTATTTGGCTTTTATTTTTATCTGGCTGAATATTCATTTCGCCATCCAAAATTTTTCAAAATGACATTTAAAATATGTATGAGCCAGGACCCACCCATGGAATTGATTATTTAATCCAGTGTGGTAGTTTCTTTGTAGGCCGTGGTGGGGTTCGTGCTAACACGAACTTCAATATATGATATATAATATATATATATATATATATATATATATATATAATATAATATATATATATATATATATTATATTATATATATATATATATATATATATATATATATTAATATATATTAATATATACTGTATATATATTATATATTAATATATAATATATATATATATATATATATATATAATATATATATCTATATATATATATAGATATTATACTATATATATATATATATATAACCGTATTTCCGTATTTAAAAACTAATCATTTCAGGATCTGAAAGTGACATCCTGATCATAGAAAACAAGGAAATCCGTTTTAATATTCAGCTAAATTAATCATCAATGTACCTCGACTTATAAATCCTGAAAAAAGACATCTTTCCCCCATTTTTTTCTTTTAATGTTATAATCTTTAATTCTAAAAATCTGATAAACAACGGATTTAAATATAAAATAAAATTTAATCTTTTTTTCTGCTTTTTGTGATAAGATGTGGGAAATTAATATGAAATTTCAACGTTTTTTATTATTATATATATATATATATATATATATATATTATAATATAGTATAATATATATATATATATATATATATTATATATATATAATATTTACTTTTAATATTTTTATTTAAAAAAATATTTATAAATTTAAATATAACTATATATATATAGTATCATAATATATATATATTACATATTATATATAATATATATAGGTAATATATATATATATATATAATATATTATATATATAATATATATATATATTATATATTATATATATATATATATATATAAATTATATATATATACTATAATATATATATATATATATATATATATATAATATATAATATATTATGATAATATTATATAGTATAATATTATATATATATATATATATTATATATCATATTATATTATAATATATATTATATGGTACACATATTATATACACACCACTTTTCTAGACAACATCTTACAGACATTCCTATCCCTTATATTCCTGTGTGTGGAGGAGAAAGAATTGCTCACAACGTTTGTTTTGCCAATGTCGTAAAGGCGACTAAAGGGACAGTGGTGGTTGGGTTACTGTCACTACCACTTATCTTTTGCCAGGAATGCTAATGCATAAATCGGAGAAGGTCGTGATCGCCATAAGCGACCTTCTATTCTTCTGAGAAAATGTATGAAACGTATAGGCACATGGAATGTCAGAGGAATAAATGTTGGGGAGAAGAGGAGAGAGGTGATGGACTGTAATTTAGAAAGGGCAAGTTATTTGCTCTCTGTGACTAAACAAAAATGAAAGGAAACAGTGAAAATGAGTGGTGTGGGGTGAAATGTCTATGTGCTGGTGTGGAAAGGCATGAGAGGGGGAGAAAAGTGCAATTCTGATTAAGTGACTGTGGTAATAGAGCTAGGGTAGATTTTGTTTTTGTGAGCACTAGAATTCTAATGGTTTAATTTAAGTTTGAAAAGGTGGTCAAGGTATGTGTGGTTGCAACGTATGGTCCACCTGAGGGTAATGTTGAAGAGAGTGTGATTTTATAAGATATTCCTGAATGATGTTTTGATGGGGTGAGTAGGAGCTTCAGATTGATTGTGTTGGGTAGACAATAACATGGTTGGATAGGTGGTCAAAAAGGGGATGGTATAAATGGTGGTTCTTTTGGGGTGCCGTGAGAAAATGAGAATGGTAGGAAGGTGATTGATTTCTGTGAGGAGAGAGATGTGTTTATATGTTATACTTTCTTTAAACACAAGAGTATTCATCAGTATACTAGAGTTGGTGCTGGTAGAGATGGTATCGAAATGAAAATTATGATTGATTTTGTGTTGGTGAAGAAGGAGATATTGAAGTATCTGTTGGATGTTAAATCAGTAAGAGGGTTAGGAATGACATTTATGTTGTTTTATGTAAAATTAAGCTTAGAGTGGGCTTGGATGGAGAAGGAAGAGGTAAGGAAGGTGGGTAGAATTAACAGTGAGAAGTTAAGTGAACAAGGTAATAAGGATAAGTACTTAAAAGCGCTTGTAAACAAATCAGTTGAATGTGAAAAAATTGAAACTGAACAAAACTGGAAGCAAATGAAAGAAGTGGTTTTTAGTAGTGCAAAAGAAGTATGTGGATGTGCTAAAGTAGGAAGTAGAATGTTAACAGTGAGTGGTCGAATGAGAAGGTGATGCAAACGGTTAAAGTAAAAAAGTAGAGCGTCGGTTACATGTACTAAAGCCAATGATTAGAGGTCTCAAAATAAAGATGTTTTGAATTATATATTATATAAGGAGGAAAAAGCAATACTAAAAGATGCATACGTAGGAGGAAAAAGAGGTAAACGAATAGCTTGGAAGGAGGATAAATGGGGACTTACAAGGGAATAGGAAGCTCTTTTTGAAGGGAGCGCGAAATGTTTAAGAATGAGAATAGGGAATCCTGCTTAGAATACATGAATAGGGAGGCGCTTTCGTAACGAGGAATGAAATGTGAGGAGAGGTTGTGTTGGGAGGGAACACTTCGAAATAGTCTGCATACATTGGAAGTAATGAAGAGGTATAGTGAAGGTGTGTGGGTTTGTTGGTGCAAGAAAGAATAGGTATTTTGGGGAGGGATGAGGTCGTTAGTATGGAAGAGGTAATGAGTTGAGTGAGAAAGTTGAAGAATGATAAATATGCATGTATAGATGAAACCACTGGTGAAATGATCAAAAACGGATGCGAGATGGTGATTGAGTGGATTTTGAAGCAACATAACAAAGCGTTTAATGGAAGGGTATAAGTTTCGAGGATGTGGGAGGAGAGCAAGTAAATAGTACCTTATATAAGGGTAAAGGGGATAAGGGTAACAGTAGAATTATAAGGGAATTAGTTTATTGAGTGTTGTAAGGAAGATATATACTGGTATTTTGGTCAAAAGAGTGCTTCGAGTGGACATGGAAGGACTGAATATGGTGAAGAACAAGGTGGTTTAGAAATTGTAGAGGATGTGTGGATCAAATCATTACATTAAGCTTCAAAAAGATAGAGAAAATGAGAGGGAAGAGGAATAAATTATATTTAGGTTTTAAGCGATTTGTAACATAAGTATGATTGGATTAATAGGGAAGCTCTACTGTAGGTGTTAGTGATATATGGTGCTGGTGGTAGGCTTCTGAATGGAATGAAAGGTATGTATATCGATAGTGAAGCGCGTGTAAGAAATAATGGAGTTGAAAATGATTAGTTTAATATTAGGAGCGTAGTGAAGCAGGAATGTGTTAAGTCTCCTTGGTTATTTTCAATTTTTGTGCATGTAGTGGGGTTTATGAAAGAATAGGTCAGGGTGGCAAGGGATGGTGTTAGAATGAATGGAATAGGAAGACGCAGTGGAGGTTGAGTGCCTGCTAGCTATTAAATGCGGGTGATTTGGTTTTGTGTGGCGGATCTGAAGAGAGTTTGAGAGGATTGGTAGATCGGGGATTTGGCATGGTGTTGCGTAAGAAGGAGGGGTTTTGAAAAGTGAACACAGGATGAAAGTAACGTTATCGGTTTGGTGAGTGAAGACAGACCTGCGGTATAAGTTATGTGGATGGTGACAACTGCTGGCCGAAGTGTCTGAGTTTAAATACTCTTTAGGCAGTTATATGTGGATGAAAAGGAGGGGGATGATGCAAGTGAATTGGAAAGTTGTGAATGGTAAGGAAGCCTGGTGAAGCAATTAAATCCTGGGTAATCTATAAAGGCTTAAAGGACATAAGTCTTGAATGCGCTAAAGGGTCTTACAATTGAGGGTTTGTTGTTCCGGTGTTGATTCATTTAGGGAACTTATGGGTCTTGGAAAGAGGTATAGATCAGTCAATGTGTTCGTGGAACATCTTAGAGGCGTGTGTTAGGGTGTGAGAAGAATAAAATAAATGAGGGAATGAACGATTAGGAAGTTGTGTTGGTGGAAGGAAGGATAAATGAGAAGAATAATGATGTACATGAAGGATGGTTTGACTCATTGTGGAAAGGATGAACGTTGTCGGTTGGTTAGCTGATGTATAGTGGTGAGTGTGCTGGGAATCGACCGGCTTGGGAGACCGAAGAAAAAAGTGGATTGAAGTCAGTAAAGGAATGTGAGAGAAGATGGGTGGTGGTGGTGGTGGTGGTGGTGATGGGTGGCGATGGTGGTGATGTGATCGATGAACCTGGGCGAATGATGATGATGATGATGAATTGATGATGATGATGATTGATGATGATGATTGAGATGATGATGATGTTGATGATGATGATGTGATGATGATGATGAATGATGATGATGATGAAGAATGATGAAGGATGATGATGATGATGATGATGATGGACTTATTAATATTAATATATAATATATATATAATTATATTACTTATATATATATATACTTCATATAATACTATTATTAGTATATTATATATATTTTATATATATATATATATTATTAATATATATTATATATATTATATATATATCATATATGATAATATAATGGTCTTGTATGTAACATCTTCTCGCCTTTATAAAAAAATAAAAGGGGATGTGTTAACCGATATATACCATCGAACGAGGCGATGTAGATCGATTTTTTTGTTTCGATTTTCCAAGGCATAATATAGAGCGACAAGTTGCCAATAAGTTTGTTTTTAAATTTTTTTAAGCTAAAGGAATACCAAGATGTAAATTCGCCAACGATGGTCAAAGAGGTCAGGGTCTCTCGGGCCCTCACGGGGGACGAGGGGGGATTCGGTTCCCGCATCTGTCCCACCGTCGGCTTCGAGCCCCTTAATAAAATAAATAAAAAAAAATGAAAACAAACCTTATCATATAAAACTTTGGCTTCTATTAAAAAGCAACATGTGGCAATTTTTTTTCTCCTCTTTTATGGATGTTTACTTAGAACACGTCCACAGTGTAATGGTTAGCGATAGGGGTTTCAGCGATATTTTCGATAGTGTAAACATTTTTTATGTAAATCTTTTAAAGGGAAAGCTGCCTTATATATAATATATATATATATATATATATATCAATATATATATATAATATTATATTTATTATATATTATATATATATATATATTATTTATATATCTTATAATATAATATTAATAATATATTTTATATATAATATAAGTATTATGTATATATATATATATAGATATTAATATATATATTCTATATATTATTTTGACCTTTTTTTTTTTTTTTTTTTAACCATGTTTT
>JABUQX010120489.1:30000-32630 GCA_015478945.1 Trachelipus rathkii | reverse complement strand
TATATATATAATATATAATATATATGTATATTATTATTATATATATTTATAATATTATATATTATATTATATATTATATATATATATTAAGATAATATATATAGTTAAACCGTCATATATATATAATATATATAGTATATAATAATAAAATATATATATATATAAATCATATTATATTATCAGTAGATATATATATATATATATATATATATATATATACTAATTTAGTATATATATATATATATAAAAGATATATATATATATATATATATTAATTATATATATATATATATATATATAATATAATTATAATTATAATATATATATATAATATACTATATATATATCATATATATATATAATTTATTTATATATATAATATATATAATATATATATATATATAATATAATATATTATATATGGTATATATATAGTATATATAATTATTTATATATATATATTATATATATATTTATATATTATATGTATAGATGTATAATATAATATATATATAATATAATATATTATATATAATATACTATATATAATATATTATATAATATATATATATATAGATATATATATATATAATATATATATATATACTTATATAATAAGTTTTTAAAATATATATATAAACTATATATATATATATATATATATATTATATATATATATATATATATATATATATGATATTATATATATATATAATATATATATATATTAAATTATATATAAATATATATATATATACTGATATATAATATATATATATAATATTTATATAGTATATATATATATTAATGATATATATATATTATATATATTATATAATATATATATATACTATTATATATAATATATTAATTATATATATATTTATAATATTCATATATATAATATATATATATATTATTAATTAAATATATATATAAGTATATATATATATATATATATATATATATTTGCGTGGCTTGGTGCCGTGTGTGAGTGTGTGCGTGTGTAGGTGTGTGAATGCGTGTGTTTTCTTGCGAATTTGCGAATTTAAATTTAAATTAATAATAAAGTAAATTAATTAAGTAAGGAACCATTGAAATATCTGTGTAAAAGTCAAAATAATCTCCAAAGATTGAATTCCTCTAGGTCAAGAAGCAATATAGCAGAAGTCTTCATCTTATGAGTTCCCTTGACAGTTTGTCGCATGAGGGTGTCATGAGTCGTCCCTTGACAGTTTGTCGCATGAGACGGCCGTTCAAAGCCGTTCATCTATTGATAATCTGGATCGCAAAGAGACGAGTATGCCTTTCATGTATTTTATCCTCCTCTGTGCACGAAGGCACATTTACTTAGAATGCATCATGAGTTTTTAGAAATGATCGTCTGCAGCTTCATTGGTCTGGAGGGAAGGCTGGCATTTATTCTCAAGTGAGTCATAAGAATCAGAGAAGAAAAAACAAAATATGTATTATAGTTACCGAACTATAAATATATATATTATATCTATATGATATATATAATATTTATATATATATATTAAAATATATATATATATATTATATATTATATATATTATTATATAATATTATATATATATATAATATTAATATTTAAAATAACCCCTTAAGTAATTTCACATTGCTGGGATGTGAACCTGAGCCCTAGCAGATGTCCGCGTAAGTGTTTGACAACCACGCCACGATGGACTAAAAGTAAGCCGGAGAATTTTTCCTGTGGTGAATATATCACCCACCCAACAGAAACCACGACGCACTCTACCCGTCCACGCTCGGGCGTAGCAAACAGGGCACCGCGAAGAGTGAAATACTTTATAACCGGGGAATATATTGTATGTATAACAACTGCTACAAATTCAACGCAGTGTAATAGGTATTCAAAAATAACCCCGTAAGTAATTTCACAGCTGGGGATGTTGAACCTGGGCCCTTGCAGATGTCCGCGTAAGTGTTTACACCCACGCCACGATGGGAACTACAAGTAAAAACGACGAGAATTGTCCCGTGCGTGAATATATCACCCACCAACAGGAACCACGACGCACTCTACCCCCACGCTCTGGGGTTAGCGACAAACAGGAGGGCACCGCGCAGACGTGAAATTACTGTTTATAACCGGTTGGAACATATATATGTAGATAACAACTGCTACAAATTCAACGCAGTGTAATAGGTATTCAAAAATAAACCCTTAAGTAATTTCACACTGCTGGGATGTTGAACCTGGACCCTAGCAGATGTCCGCGTAAGTGTTTGACCACAACGCTACGATGGACTAAAAGTAAAGCGCGAGAATTGTTCCTGTGGTGAATATATCACCCACCCAACAGGAACCACGACGCACTCTACCCGTCCACGCTCGGGCGTAGCGTCAAACACTTACGCGGACATCTGTAGGGTCCAGTTCATATCCCAGCGTGTGAATTAACTTAACTGGTTATTTTTGAATAAACCATTACCTGCGGGCTTGAATTCTGTAGCAGTTGTTATACATTCAATATATTCCCGATTATAAGTATTTCATCTTCGCGGTGCCGTTTTTTCGCTCGCCGAGCATGTGGAGGCGTAGAGTGCGGTCGGTTCCTGTTGGGGTGAATATTCACCAGCAGGAA
>JABUQX010120489.1:17500-25000 GCA_015478945.1 Trachelipus rathkii | reverse complement strand
ATGTATCCAAGTTATAATATTTTGTAGAGCAAATTGATAATTTACACTTCCGCGGAACGAAAATTTGGTATTTCTTTGACACCGAAACTCTGTCGCTAGAACACTCAATTTTCTTCTAAGACCGAAAACATCGAAAATCAAACAAATTTTATACATTAGTGCGCTCACACTATATAAAATTAAATTAATTCCCCCATACACATTATAATAAGGAAATGAGACTACATACTTCGATATAACATTAAAATATAATAATAATGAAATAATATAATAAAATAATAATAATAATAATAAAATAATCATTATTATTATTCACTACAGACTTGCAGCGACGACAATCCAAAAAGTCACGTTTCAAAAGGTTAAGTTCCGGAACGTGTTTTTATGGCTGTCGTTTTTAACCTATTGACATTATAACAATAGGTACAATATCTCTTCTGATGAAGCCATTGCCAATGAATACACCGTAAACATAGAATGAAGTAAATAACACTGACAATGCTGCCATTGCTTTGCAATACATAAATGAGGCAAAGTTATTTACGTGTATTACTGCATTACATCTTTGGCCCACCTTTTGAAGCAAATGTGTACATTTTGCTCTATGTACACGTGATCAAAACATTGGACTCATTTATCAGAGCTCCTTCTTCACGGTAGCGTCTCCTGATTAATGGACCGATTCTTTGTCCGGATATGATCTGCTTAATAGTCAATACACATTATCCACCACTAACAGTGGATTAAGAGGCAACTTGATTTTCTTCGAAGAAACGTCACAAGATAGTCGGGTGTTTGCGCCGGGTCACAAAATATTTACATTTTCAACAAAATAATCAGCTTCATTTCTTTCATCGTTGTATTTTTGCTTGTGACCATCTGTTGCTGGGCATTTTTTCCTCTGACCCTACACACTACTAATTCAGTCTTACCCCTTTCCTCCCGCACTTAACACCCTCTTCTTATCATTATCTCCTTTTCTCTCCAACTTCTTCCATAATATAACACATTTCTTTGTGTTTCTGTGTCTCTTTAGACACTCTTCTCCCTTTTTGCCAACTCCTCTCATCTTCCTGGCAAACAACAGTTTCACCATGTGATGACTCTTCATGTGAGACTCCTCATCTTCATCACACTCCTCACTTCTACAATCAGTTTCACATCTTTCCTTTTCTCCTGACATTCCTCCTTCACTCCTCCTGCATGTTCTCTTACCCTCTCCGCACATAACTCTCTTTACTATCCACACGTTTTCCACATTTCCGATGTCTTCTCTTACCAGCTTATCTTCACACCATTCATTGTGCCACTTTGTATTATCAACTGTCTGTACCATTTCTCTATGGCAGACTCGGTGTCTCCACTTCTCTCCCTCTTCCAAAGTATTTTGGCACAATGATTTTATCATACTTTCAGACAGTTCTATGAACTTCGTTCTCTCTCTATTTCCATCTTTTAATCCTCGACGCAATATATACTCCCTGCCCCAGCAGCAATGCTGAGTATGACTCTCTGACTTTTCTCTGCGTCTTGGCATCCCATCATGCACTTCCTTTATACCACACCTTTTAACTTCCTCTCTTTGAGACATCGTATCCTTCTGATTACTTTCGAAAATCTCCCGATCGTTACTTAGTTCTTGGACTTCATCACCATGGGTTACATCCCCTTCACCCACAGCTATAACACCTTTTTCTCCAGAACTTTGCATGTGACTGTCTATGTCACCTCTCACCATTTCGTCATCTTCATCAGCACGATCTGTTTCATCAGACCACTTCGTGCTCTCTACCATCGATGTTTCCTGAACATCTATCATTCTTGTGTCATTTTCAACATTTCTTAGTGGCTGTGTAGGGACGTTATCTTCTTCTCCTGTAACACTTTCATCCTTAGCTGAACACTGGGACTCTTTCATCGTACACGATGGTGACTCACTGGTTGGCTCGACATCTTTTTTGATGATGTCTCGAGATTTGTGACGTTGCTGTTTCCCTCTGTAAAATTTCCCTCTCCAACTTCGCCATTTCCAAAATCATGAGTTTATTTGGTCAGATTTCTTGCTTCAGTGAACCTTCTTCGCACTCTCGCGATGGGGACCAGATACTACTACGGTTATGCGCGACCTCTACATTACGAGGCCCTCGACCCACGGTCGACTCCCATGCGAGGTTAGGCTGGAATGGAGGTAATGCACCTCTGACATTCCCAATAACTAAATCATAAGCGACCCCCGGCAGTACTGCTGCGGTCGTCATACCCCCAAAGTAAGGGGTGTCAACGTTAATCGTCGCGAGTGGAGCCTCTATCACCGTTCCGTTCATCAACCTCAACGTTATGTTGTCACCAACATAACACTTCTCAAGGTACGAATTCTTTCGTACACGATTATATGACTACAACCAGAGTCACGGAGTGCCTTGGCACGGTATCTGTTGACCGTCCCATACTACAGGCATACGACACGGGGTTCCTTCGTCTACTGCGAAACCAAATGCTGCGTCGTTCTTTTCGTCGCCCTCTTGTTTACTGGAAACATTTTGTCCTATACCACTACAGCTGAAATACGGAGGGGCTCGACAATCCCTTGCGAGATGCCCTCTCCTTTGACACTTAAAACACGTGGGCGCTTCTCTCGGGCTCACTGTTACTACGACGATGTTTCTGTCTGTCGCCACTCCTACTTCTGATCCTGCTTTCATAATTAGTCGCTCGCGGTGCTTGTTGATTGCTACTTTTCTGATTACCGCTTGTGGAGTAACCATTGCCTTTAGATCTATAATTATTATTATTCTGTGTGCCTTTTTCACCGTGATTGGGATTTCTTTTTGCGTGACTGTGATTCCGTGCGTGACTATCAGCTGCGAGTTTTAAAAGATGAGATCCCATGTAGTTCTCTGAACTAACAATACTTTCTTCAAATACTTTATTAGTTTTCTGAGCCTCAGCTTTTTCTATTTCAGCTTCAGCTTTTCGCTTAGCTTTTTCTACTTTAGCTTCAGCTTTTCGCTTAACTTTTTCTACTTTAGCTTCAGCTTTTCGCTTAGCTTTCTTTATTCCAATTTCAAGCTTAGCTTTCTGTTTGGCTGGCCTCTCTTTCGCCATTATGTGTAATACAAGTTTAAATGCTTTCTTCCCAGTGAATCCTCGGGCTACACATATTGCCAATAATTCCTTCCATGACACCACCTCACCAGATTCGGCAACTATTTTATCTTTTAGTGTTGCGGTGAGTTCCTTACTCGCAAAACCCGATAATTCGCACATTTCTACAAACTTAGCATTAGACACAACCATTGTTATAATTGTTTTATCCAAAACAAATTACAAAATATACTGTTCACTAACAGAGTCACTTTCAACACACAAATCACAATCCCGTTTTCTTTCAAACTTTACAAACTTGTTACCAATTGATAACGCATAAAAACAAACTTCTAATCGCAAAAATTACTAATGTAATATATATATATAATAATATATATATATATTATATATTAATATATATATATTATATAATATATATATATAGTATATATTATATAATATATTATAAATTATATATATTAAATACCATATGTATATACTATTACACCAATCTGCAATAAAATTTAACAAAATTTTACGGGGTACTAGTGTTTTCCCTACAGAACTCCAACAGAGGAAAATTGTGAATTCCGGGAAACCACTATTTCGCTCCGCTCAAAACTTTGCAAATTTTAATGCCTATCTACACAATATTAATAAATATATATATATATATATTTTTATATATATATATTTATAAGAGCATAATATATAAAAAAAAATACCAAAATTATACCAGTGTTTCTTTATTTCCAAACGTTATTTATTGCTGGAATAACAGTTTGTTATCCCACCAATACGCACAGAAAAATTAAATACTTTTAACTTCAATAAGACAAATAATCAAAGTGACTATATTGACAGTTAAAAAAAAAACAATACAATATCAACTTATATCATATATCAACGACCGGAGTATAAGTTGCAACACTAGAACATTAGTTCTGGTACAGGTTTCAACAAACGACTGTACAACTTTGAGTTCAAATATTCAATGATATAACACAAATAACTCTACTACGAGCAATTCAATGATAAGAAGTATTAGCTGAAATGTTATAATATAAGTTTCCGGACAAGACTATCCAAATTTATTAACGTAGTCCTGGACAGATGTACTTATACTCATCTACTAACTAAGATTCCGGACAGGCATTCCCAAATTTATTAATGTAGGGTGATTGGATAAAAGATCATAAATTATTTGTCATAAACTTACTCTTCGAGCTGTAAAACAAATCCCAATGGCCAGGCCCCCGTGACAGTCCAATCATCTAACACCAATGTTATTCTCAAACCTATATCATAACAGTATCCAAGTCTTCTATTAAGTGGGCTACCGGCCTGTGCAATGTTGCAGAACAAAACTATATTTAAACTCACCGACTTATCTCTCGTTGAAGACTCTTCAAGTGTAATAACGGTTTGACCGAGTTCTTTTATCTTATGTGAAACAATTCAGATAGTACTTTTCTTATCAATGAATGAACTCGACTTGTGATCAATCTCTAGATCATTAAACCAAAGTCTTTTAAGACTTGAATCAATTACTAATTGAATACTTAAATAAATGAAAGAGAAACACGTTTGGAAATATTGAAGAAAACCACTGGGAAAATTTTAGAAGTATTTTAATAAAAAAAATAAATAACGTACTGATCTTACAACAATTAGGGTTTTATACTTCCATGAATATATATAGCCAGATATCTTTAGATATCTGCATACATACGCACCGCAACTATAAAACCTTCAGTACTAGATATACCAATTATATATATATATATACTTTAACAACAACTACAGGTTTTATATATCCATGAATATGTATAACCAGATATCCTGTAAGACATCTGTATACATACGCACCGCAATATATAATACCAAACACTAACTACCAAGTATATATATATATATATAAATATATTAAATATTAAATATTATGCTCAAAGAAAATAAATGAAATATCAACATAAGTACTTTACAAAATATTCATATAAATCTTTGCCCATACATTTATATATATATTTATAATATACATACAGATATATGTTCAATGATATATATGAATGAGTAAAGTATATTAAGAAAGTAATATATACACAAATTGACTTTACAAACGATTTAAACTATTAACTTGAAAATTACAAGATTTTGACAATTATTGAGTATGTCGATTTGTCAGTATGAATAAATGAATGCTACAACAGGTGAACAGGATCAGCTGTTGTCTAGACAAAAGAGTTGCCAACTAGTATTTAAACAAATGTTAATATCAAATAAATACAATATGATTTTAAAACTTTTCGTATATAAAATATTGCAACTTTAATTGTTAAGTACTTTAGGTTTAATACCACGAAAGAATCTTTACCATGTTACAAAAATAATACACATCAATAATAAGTACTCTTACCTGCTAGTGACATATGGCAACTACTCAGATATTATGCATTAGCAAACTGTGATCAACAGACGACACTCATATAACGGTAAAACAAAAAATTATTCTTACACGAATAAACAAACTTACATTTAACACATAACTTAACACATTATTGGCTTTACAAGAAAAACTAAGCCACCAGATTTCCACATTGAAAATTACAACACCTTTTTTCATTAAACAAATATTAACACAATTAATTATTAATAAGATACAAAATAAAAACACCTCCACGTTTTACAAGAATCGGCACACTAAAATAATAATAATAATATCGATCAGACGGAGCTACAAGCGCGTACCAACTGTAAGCACTTCAATGGACAAAAGATAAAAGCAAAAGATATAAAATATTCATAAATTTCTTATTTATATAAATTTTCGTCAATGAGTTTACGCTCAGCCATCCAATCATAATCCTTAAAATAATAAATAAAATGATGTATCCACTTATTAATTATTTTAGTAGAGCAAATATATATTACACTTCCAGCAGAAACGAAAATTGGTATTTCTTTACAACCGAAACTCTGTTCGCTAGAAATCTCAATTTTCTTCTAAAACCGAAACATGAAAATCAAACAAATTTATACATTGTGCGCTCCACACTATATAAAATTAAATATAATTCCATACACATTTATATATAATGCGCAGTAACCTTATAACATTAAAAATAATAATAATAATAATAATAATAATAATAATAATAATAATAATAATAATAATAATAATAATAATAATAATAATAATAATAATAATATTATTATTATTATTATTACACTTGCAAACGACGACCAATCAAAACTCACGTTTCAAAAGTTAAGTTCCGAAAAACAAGTTTTTATTGGCTGTCGTTTACGCATGAATTATAAACATATTTACAATTATTCTTCTGATGAGCCATTGCAATGATACACCGTAAACATAGAAAATGAAAGTGAAATAACACTGACAATGCTGCCATTGCTTTGCAATACATAAATGAGGCAAAGTTATGTATTACGTGTATTACTGCATTACAATTATTATTATTATTAATAATAATAATAATAATAATAATAATAATAATAATAAATAAAAAAATATATATATATATATAAAAAATAATATAAAAAATTATATTATATATATTATATATATATATATATATATATATATCAACAAACAATTATAACACAAACAAATAAAGACAAACAAAACAATAACACAAACACAAATAAACCAAATATAATCACAGGAAAAAAAATCGCCTAAAAAACAAACTTCATTTCCATTTCACATTATTATAAATTGTTTTATTTCTTTACAAAATTAACTCACTATTTCGAATTAAAAAAAGAAAAGAAAAAAAACAAATAAAAGAAAAACAAGAGTTTCTAATTATAAATCTTTTGCTTCAGTGAATTCTTTCCAAAACCTCTAACTTGTGTTTTATATTTTGTTCATGAAAAAATTTAAAAAGAAGAAAAAAAAATTGTAAGGAAGAAAAATAAAAAAGAAATTGTTTGAAAAAAGTTTAAAAATTTTTCACACAAAGACTCTTAATTTTTTATTCAAAATTTACATACTGTAACAACTATTTTTATATATATAATATATATATTATATAATAATATATATATATTATATATAATATATATATATATATATATATTATATAATATATATATATATATGATATATATATATAATATAATATTATATATATATATATATATATATATATATATATATATATATATAATATTATATTAATATAATATATATATATATATTAATATATATAATATAGATGCCTACAAATTGCATATAATTTATGTAAGAATATATAATATATATATATATATATATTATATTATTTTTATGTATATAATATATAATATATATATTGTATATAATATATATATATATATATATATATATATATATAATATATATAATATATATATATATATATATATATA
>JABUQX010120488.1:0-20031 GCA_015478945.1 Trachelipus rathkii | reverse complement strand
CAAAACCATCCAACTCCTTAATGCTTTTTATTCTATGTGTCATTACTTCTCACACCTAACACGCCCCTAAAAATTGTCCATTCTGATACGATATTATTACCTTAGATCATATACCTTCTGATTCCATATCAGTTTCAGCTTCTATACGTAACATCAGGTTAGCAACACTTAGCCTTCATGAAAAAGAACTAGCGCACTAAAAACTTAAGTCTCGCCCATTCATTTCATCAACCAAGGAAATTTAACTGCCATCAGCAAACTTTTCTCACTTACACTGCTATCATCTCGTCCTTCATGTTTTCATCCAAACCATATACAGTATCCTAAATACTTTAAACTCAAAATACTTGTTCTAATCCTGTTCACCATCTGATTATAACTTCACACCGAGCAGGACTCTCCTACAAACTCCACGTTATCATAACCTCCTTACACTTCATTCTTACACTTTTTACTTTCTTGCACCAACAAACACACAATCGATTTCACCACCCTGGTCAAAACCCCTCTACCAAATCCTCTCAAACTCTCGTTCCGATTTCGCTACCCAAAAAAACCATATATATCATTCAGCATACCTAATAATCGTAGGGCACCCTCCCATTTCCTCCTTACCATCGCTCCATCATCTCTTAACGAACGCTTTCCCCTGTCCACCCCACTTACCTTAATATTTTCATAACTTCATCATATCTTAACATAAAAACCAAGCCAAGGGGAGGACAGAGTACACACCATCCCTGCCTCACCTCCGCCATTAATTTTAAACCAATCACTTTCAACTTCATTTTATTCCTTTACCTCAACGTCTTTTCACTATCGCCATCTACCACTAATATTTTCGGGATTTCCATTCAGAATATGCTATCACCAACATCACATATCACTAACACCTCCCACAGAGCTCCCCTATTAATCCTGTCATATGCCTGCTGCAAGTCCATAAAATCTGAATACAATTTATTCTTCTCTCTCATTTTCTCAATCCTTTCTTTTATTGTAAAAATTTGACATACACATCCTTTATCACTTCTAAATGCACCTTGTTCTTCCTCAATCAGTCCCTCAGTCAATTGACGCACTCTTTTCAACCAACACATAACCAGCGTCGATATCTTTTGCTCTACAACAGTCAATAAAACTTAATTCCCATATATTCCCAACAGTTCCCCTTATCCCCTCTACCTTTACATAAGGGAACTATTACTGCTCTTCTCCAATCCCTCGGAACTACACCATCAATAAACGCTTTGTTACACAATTTCTAAATCCATTCAATCACCATCTAGCCTACATTTTTGATGAACCAGTAATTCCATCTATATCTGCAATTTTATTCTTCAACTTTTCTACTCGCTCTACCCATTTACCTCTTCCTTACTTATTACCTCATCCCTAAAATACATATTTCTTCCTGCACCATCAAACTCACACATTCAATATCACCTCTTCGTAATTGCCAATGTTTGCATATTTTCAAAGTGCTCCCTCCACACTCCTGGCTACAAATCACCACTTCTTCAGCTATGAAAGCAACTCATCCGCTGATCACTTGTTCTATTGAGAATCCTCCTTTAGCTTCTCATTCTTTAACCATTTCGCGCTTATTCCCTGTACGGTCAGAAGACGCTTCACAGCTTCGGAAGAAACATTGAGAATCGGTTAGTGTCAACTGGGTGACTTAGATTTCTGTTTGAGGTAGAGAAAACTTGTGCTGTGAAGTGTGTGATGTTACGTCTCTTTAAACCACACGAACTCGTAGTATTCTACATAGTATAGATATACTACATGTCTAGTGTAAGGTAGAGATGGTACTGAAGTTGAACACAGTTATGACTGTGATTTTGTCTGTTTGGTGTGAAGGAAGATCGGCTTTGAAGTATGTGATTTGAATGTTAAATTCAGTTGAAGGACGTGTTATAGGAGTGGGATTATCGAGTTCGATCTATGACTGTGGTTTATTTAAGCATTAGGTGTTAGTTGGGTGGCTTGGGATAGGTATAGGAAGCGTGATTAAATGAAGGAGCAGAAATCTGCGGTACTAGAATAAAGAGTGTTAGAAGGTAATGTGATACAAGGTTAAAAAGGATAAGTCAGAGCTATTTTATAGAGTAGCTGTGCTATCAATAAATCAAGTTTGCATGATAAGATCACACTGACACATTAAAGACACACATCAAACAATGTTGCAACTGACAACAAATCTGGACGCAAATGAAGGAAACAGCTGATTAGTAGTGCAAGAGAAATATCGTGGTTGTGCTAAAGTAGGAAGTAAGAAGAATGTGAACAGTGAGTGGTGGAATGAAGAGATGAATGGCAAGCGGTTAAAAGTAATAAAGAAGCATTGTTGAGTGTACTAAAAGCCAATAATGAGGTCTCAAGAGAAAGGTATTTGGAATTATATAAGGAGGAAAAAAGGAATACTTAAAGATACACACGCAGGAGGAAAAATGAGGTAAGTGAACAGTTTGGAGGACGATGAATGGGGATTTACAAGGGAATAGAAGCTTTCTGGAAGAGAAGCGCAAAAGGTTAAGAATGAGAATCAGGGAATCGTTTTAGAATAATGAATAGGGATGGTTGCTTTTTATAACTGATGTAAACTGATGTGTGGAGGAGTGGGCGAGTGCTGGTTCAACATTGTGGAGGGAACACTTCGCAAAATCTGGATAGCATTGGCAGTAATGATAATGATACTGAAATTGATAGTGAATGTGTGAGAGTTTGTTGGTTCAAGAAGGTGAATTAGGTATATATGGGAGAGGTTCATTATGGAGGAGGTAATGGGATAGAGTGGGAAAGGTGAAGAATAGCTATATCGCGAGGTATAGAGTTAAACATAATTGGGTGAACATGATGATGATAATGAAGGAGGTCGAGATGGTGAGTCTGATGTGGATTCTGCGAAGTTGTATAACAATAGTCAGTTTATGGAGGCGTATAGTTTCCGTATGGATTGGAAGAGAGTAATTAAGTAGTACCTTATATAGAAAGCCGAATTAGTAGGGAATTAGGTTTTATGAGTCGGTATGTTGGCAAGATAAGGCCTCGGTATTTTGCGTGGAAAGAATTTGTCGAGTGAACTGAGGGTACTGATTGGTTGAGAAAAACAAGGTGCACTTGTTGAGAAGTAGTAGAGTATGTGCTGGATCGAAATTTTACCATTGAAACAAATGACTGAGAGAAATTGAGAGAAGCAATATAATCTGTAATTAAGTTCTAATGGTATTGTAACAAGCTCAATGATAGTGCCTGCTAATTTAAATAGTCTGTAATAGGATTCTTTGTTACACTATAGCTGGGTCCATACGATAGATTGGCAGTGTTAGTGGTAGGCTGTCTTGAATGGACATCAAAAGTATGGTACTTTTTTTTATTTTTTTTTAATCAATAGTACTCTAAAGAGCCATCACGGGCCCAGAAGCCCATATTCAAGCGAGCTGCACGGAACTTCGTTCAAGGCTAATTTCTATCCCTGACGGATTTCCCGAAAACTAGGATCGAACCCCGCGTTGCCATGCGACTCGTCGCCTCTACCGTCTTGTGCCACGATAGTGAAGGTGTGTAAGAATAAAATGGAGTTGAATTTCAGATTGGAGTTTTAATATTTAATGATGATAGGGAGGGAGAGGGATGTGTTTAGTCTCCTCGGTTATTCAATTTGTATATGGATAGGTATGAAAGAATTAGAGGTAGGGTGGCATGGGAAGGTGTTAGAATGACGGAGAAATAAAGAGAGCGGAGGGTGCCCTACTTTTTATATGCGGATGATTTGGTTTTGTGTGGCGAATCTGAAGAAGGTTTGAGAGGATTGGTATAGTGTAAAAGGAGGGGGTTTGAAAGTAAAGGTAGATAAGATTTATATACCAATTAAAATCCTATGGTAGTGAGTGAGGGGAGTCCGCAGTGTGAAGCTATGCTTTAGATGCGTGAGCCAACTGAACAAGTCTCTATGAGTTTAAAACTTTAATTTAGGGATATTAATGTTGGATAAAAACGCAAAACGGAATGGCATTGCAGTTATAGATGGGAAAGGTCTGTGATATCGTATGGAAGGGCGCTCGGTGCAATTTAATTCCTTCGTGGTGTTAAAGGATAAGTCATTTACTTGCGCTGTAGGGTTTTGCCGATGGATGGTTTTAGTGTGTTACCCGTGTAATGTATAGTATGTTGTCAAACTATGGTCTGGAATAAGAGGTATATATAGATATAAGGTACAATTAGAGTTCAAAATTCGGTAATTTTTAACCAGTAATTAACGGTTTCTGAAAATATTAAAAATTACAGACGTCTGGTAGAAGGTCGCATGTAAGACGCACACTCACCCTCACAGGTATCATGCTCAAGACTTGAAGGTTTACAATCTATGTTTGTCTGCTTCTCTCAACCAAGTGAATGCAATCTTGCCATACTATCAGTGCAATTGGACCTAAAAGGTTTGCTACTTCTTCTATTAGATCACACCAAAAGCAAGATGACATGCAAAGAATGGCTTTATTGGCTTACCTCAATCTATGTCCTATTACTGGTTTTATAATTAATAACAATTCTATCTTTATGTTTTATAGTCTCTGTAAGACTTAAATTAACTCCATATCTTATAGCTTTCCATCATTCTTCAGCACTCTTCTAGAATCATACTGCGCTAATCCAACTTATAATTTGAAGTAATTTTAAATTTTGGTGTAAACAATTACAACTGAGACGTACGTACCTGAGTGTGCCACACATGGTTTAAGACACTTGCACTATTTGGATGATTTCCCAAAAATATTGGAATAAGAGAGGAAATAAGTTCTTGCCTTAATGAAGTGAACATAAAAGATGTCTGGAGAAAAAATTTTAAAAAGAAAGCCCAGCCTTACCGCCCCTCTTGTACCATTAATTAACGTTGAACAGATACACCTTCGTCACCAGACAGAAAAATCCACCCTAGAGCTTCATGGACCGCGACGGGTCCTCACCACTATGGTTAATCGTCAATGTAAGTGTTCAATCCCTTGGCCCAGGTGGGCCACAACCATACCCCCATACAAAAACCCGCCATTCTCTCCTATTGATGCACCTTTATTTCTCGCCTTGTCAAACTCAACATTTCTCTTTCCTTCAGACCATTCGTTCACGACTCAATCCACTTTCCTTCGGTCTCACAGCCGGTCGGTTCCCCAGCACACTTCTCACTATACATCCGCCTTAACCAACCGACTATCATTCATCCTTTCCACATGACCAACCATCTCAACATTACTTTTCATTTATTCTCTCATTACCCCTTCTTCCACACCACACAACTCTCTAATAAGTTCATTCCTCTTTTATTAATTCTTCTCAGCACCTAGCATGCCCCTAAGCATTGTCAATATAACACATGAACTTAGATCTATACTCTCTTATCCAGACATAGTTCCGTCACTACCAACCAATAACACAGGTAATCAAACATACCCTCATGTAAGACTCATAGCGCACTCAAGACTTTTAGTCCCTTTACATTCACCTAACATTTAATTGCACCAGGAAAACCTTCCATGCCATTTCACAACTTTCCCTTAAACTACACTCATGCATCATCCGTTCCCTTTCTTCCAAACACATACCCTAAAATATTTAAACTCAGACACTTGCGCCAGCAGCTGTTCACCATCTAACATAAACTTCACACTGAGGACGTCATCACTCACAACCATATACCTTACCTTATCTACGTTTACTTTCAAACCTCCTTTTACATACCCTGCACCAAATCTTCTCTACCAATCCTCTCAATAACTCTCTTCAGATCGCCAACACAACCAAATCATTCCGCATATAATAGTAGGGCACCCTCCACTCATCTCCATTTCCATCATTCTAAACACCATTTCCTGCCATCCCCACTCGAATTCTTTCATAAAACCCCATTCCTATACAAATTGAAATAAACAAGGAGACATAACACAACCCTGTCTCACTCCGCTATTAATGCCAAACCAATCACCATTGATACCATTTATTCTACACACGCTTCACTATCGTCATACATACTTTTTTGATTCCATTCAGAAGCCTACCATCAACACCATATATCACTAAATACCTGCCATAAGGCTTTCCCTATTAATCGTATCATACGCCTGTTGTAAATCCATAAAACCTAAATATAATTTATCTCTCATCTCCCCTCATTTTCTCATCATTTCTTCAATGTAAAGATTCATCCACACATCTCTACCACTCCTAAACGCACCTTTTCTTCACCACACAGTCCTTCAGTCACTCGAACGCACTCTTTCGACCAAGATACCAGCATTACTACCTTCCCTACAACACTCAAATAAACTTATTTCCCCTATAATTTCTACATGTTTCCCCTTTTCTCCCTTACCCTTATATAAGGAGGGTACTATTACGCTCACCTCCAATCCCTTGGAACTATACCCTCCATAAACGCTTTATTACAACAACGCTTCCAAATCCAATCAATCACCATCTCGCCTCCGTCTCTTGATCCATTCCTCACTAGTAATTTTTCATCTATACTGCATATTTACCATTCTTACAACTTTCTCACTATCATACCTCCTCCTTACTAATAACCTCATCCCCAAAATACCTATTCCTTCTTGCACCATCAAAACCACACACATTCACTAACATCTCATCATTACTGTTAATATTGTGCAGATTTTCGTAAGTGTTCTTTCCACACTAACCTCACATCCATTTCATCAGTTACAAAAGAACCATCCCTATTCATTATTCTAAGCAGATTCCCCTTATTCTCATTCTTAACCTTTCGCGCTTCCTTCCAGAAGAGCTTCCTATTCCCTTGTATGTCCTCATTCATCCTCCTTTCAAACTGTTCATTTACCTCTTGTTTTCTATATATTTTAGTCTATATATTAAGTAAAATATTGTTAACATTCTCAAATGAAAAATGTCACAGCATTTCCCTTTTAATGATTTTAAATATTTGCTTTGCTAAATTGCTAAAGTAAAGTACAATGAAAATTTAATGCTAGAATTCAAGGCACCATGTTCCGAGTCAGTAATTGCCAAGTTTTTGCCTGTTTGAAACGTGTTCAACTAAGTTTTGTTGTCCTTCTCATTTTAGCAATAAATTTTAACATAACCTTTCATAATGTCTCAAATGAAAACAAATATAAGTGGAGTGCTTAAAGTGCAATAAAATTTTGAAAACTGTCGGTGGATCGACGTCTGGTATGAAGGCGCATGTAAGCAAAGTACATGCCAAGGACTTTGAAGGTTAAATTATGTTTGTGCTTCTTCAAGCAAGAATCAACCAACTTTAGTGCGATTTTTGCATAAAAGGTCTGTTACTTCTGGTATTGCAAAAATGAAGTGCAAAGATGGCTTTAGTTTTACTCAAATCGCCAATAGCGAATTTATTCAAAGCCACTTAGCAACCAACGTTTATGATAAGATGCCACCAACTACAGGAAATGGAGTAAAAAATTTAGTCTTTAACTATTATCTAACCAAGAAAATTGATCTATCTAAATATTTCGGATCAAATTAAAGTTGGAATCCGTTACTCAATTTCTCTAGATGAGCATACGTCTTCGAAGATGTGAACACCAATGTACATGATGCAACAAAACATTGGTCCATGGGTTTAGCACTTATTCCAGGATCATTAAGTAGCAAGAGCATCACAGAAGTTGTCAAACCGATAAGTGGAATTTCAATCAGATTTGGGATGCAATGCGGGTTCACAACTGAAATTTGAAGTTTTGATTTCCCTGACTTTTCCCTGGACCCCTTCCCGACCAAATCGCAAATTTTCCCCTGACCAGCGTTTCGTTTACTTTTTGGCGTATAAAATATCTATTAATCATTTACTCAGTTCATACCTCAGTTCATGTACATTAAATTATTGAAAAGTTACTTTAGAAAAACTGTTCATCATCATGATGAATTTAAAAAAATATTTTATTTTTTAGTAATCAGCCCTATACCTTTCTCTAGCGGTTCCAACGCACCCCTTTTTATTTTCCAAAGCTAAACAGTTTTTTATACAAAAAGAAATAAAGTAAAGCTACTGAATGGACGGTGAATAACGTCCACTGGTATCACAAAAGTTCTAAATGGGGAGATTTAGGTTAACTTTTTTTTCTCAAGCATCTGAATTTTTGATTTTATAGCGTCTTCTTCTGTCAAAGCTTTCAGTTTTGACATCTTTCTCTGCTCTTCAAGTTTAAAGATCTGTATGAATAATTTTCTTTTTTCTAACCTTTTAAAATATAATCTTTCTTGGTCTGTTTTGCTTTTGAAGAGTTCTTTCATATCTTCCTATGGCAAAACTCTACATCGTCACATTTATTGAGTGATAGAACTTATGATACGTCATGAATCTTATGCATGTGGCAACTGTTCTTGGACGAATAGACTATTCTTTCAGATTCTCCACTAAGATTGCTTAATTTATAGAAAACCTCATTTACACTGTCGATTCCATACCATTTATATCATTTCTTATGAAGATTTCCCACAATTCCACATAACATTGATTCCAGGTACTAAGAAAAAAAAAGCTAATCAAGTCTCTTAGAAAGGCAATCACCATCCAAAAATATTTGGAATTTTAATTCAAGGTAGAATGAGCTTCACTGCACAGTAGAGTGTATTGTGATTTGCTTCTAGAATATAGGAAGCAGGTCCAAGTTAAATCACATATACATTTCATCGCCCCATTTAAAATTGAACTTACCGCACTATCTGGAAACATTGAATTAATGTTTCCATATCTGCCACACGAGTTTAAGACATTATATTCCACACCTTTGAATGCCCATTACTATTCAATCCTGTAACATCATCTTTATTGCTGCAACAAGAAAAAAGTTATTGATAAACTGATTTGGTTGGGTCTAAATAGAACACTCAGGGGTCATTTTACAATCGTGAGTATGATTAAAGTTGATGGAAATGGCATATTTTTCAGTGCACACACTTCACTAATATTTGATTATAAGAACACCAACGAAAAAAAGGTTTCCAATGATGTTGGTCTGCTCGAGGTTGTTTGATAAATTCAAATGATTTCATTCTTTGAATGTCGAAACTTCGCTTGGCGCCCCATGTTAGGATGATCAAAGGTTATTTTTACATTACTTAGCAGTATCCTTGTGGAACATTCGTCCTTTTAAACCCAACCACGACATGAATTGTGGTCATTGACGTTCCAACCACTGTCGTTAAAGTTAGTTTTTTTTTGTTTGGAAATCATGTTATAAATAAATAATAAAATACCTCACTGCACAAATATCCAAAATCACTTCTTCAAACCTCAAAAAAAAAGAAACATCTTAACATTCGTAAGAATACTACAAATTATAAAAGATAAACACATTTGATATTAAGTCATACAGTCTAAAAACACATCCATAGCACCCATCACCTTCAAATCGAAAAGGAAGAATTGGAGACAACCTTACGAACAAATAGGAAAATGTAGTATATTGAAAACTAAAAATCAGAAAGAAAACACAATAGAGTATATTTATGGAATGTCATTTCCTCGCAACCTTTTCATTCACTTATCAAAACATCTCTTATTCCACAATTATACCCGTCCGGGAAAAAATAATCAAAATATAAATTTGGTCCATGGATCATCTTCATATGTTTGAAATTTTAAAATTTCCCTGACTTTATTGGAATTTCAGGGAATTTCCCTGACTTTCAGCATATCTTAAAACGTTTCCCTGACTTTCCCTGACCAATTTTTTTTTTCCTGAAACCTTTCCCTGACCTTCCCTGACTTTCCAGAAAGTGTGAACCCTGCAATGTAGTAGAAGTTACGACAAATGGTGCTTCAGTGATGATAAAATTTGGGCCAAAAAAAATAGCTTCATTCATCAAAAACCGATTAAGTGAATTTCAATCAGATTTGGATTGCCATATAGTAGGAGTTACGACAGATGGTGCTTCAGTAATGATAAAATTTGGCAAAAAAAATAGCTTCATTTATCAATTATGTCTTGCCCATGGAACAGATCCTAGTGTTTGCTATATTTTTTGTACTAGAAAAAGAAACTGCAAAGAGAAAACGGAAGAGGAGCTTTCGCTTGTGGAAGATGAAGAAAATTGCCAAGAAATTCAAGACCCGGATGATTCTAACATTCCTTTGAGTTTGGACATGGCTATTGACTCAACAGAGACAGTTGATAATGATAATGAAGGAGCCAGTGTTTCAAAAATCTCTATGGATTTTTGTGAATTGATTTTAAAGGTCAGAAAATTTTGCAAGGTGTTCAGAAAATCTCCATTAAAAAGTGATTATCTACGAGAAATCATTAAAAGTACTTTGAAGGGAAAAAAACTGAAACTTGTGCTAGATACCCTAACAAGTGGAACAGCACCATAGCAATGATTTCCAGATTCATTGAACTGAAAAAAATGCATTCCTAGTGCTTTATGAGTTAGTGGAATTACCGAAGTAATTTCTGATGACGAATGGAGAATCTTGTAGCTGTACCTCGCCCCTTTCAAATAGTTATCAACGGACTTACTTCCGAAGACACTTCATTGTTGAAAGGCGAAATTTCTATGAAATTTATTTCAAAAGAATTAGAAAATCAAAGTTCAGTGTTGGCTACACAATTTAAGAAAGTATTGCATGAACGATGCTCTTCATGTAGGATGACGAACGTCATAGGGTTAATAAGTTATCTTGAAAATCCTGAGTGTTTGAAAAGAAATGATTCTGAATCTGAACAGCCCTTCTTGCTGCTAAATCACAAAAGCATTAAGAAACTGACTGAAGAAACCTTCAACAGGTTTTTCGATCAGATAAAAAGACAGGAACCCAAGAAAAAGTTGCTGATATTTCAGATACAGAATTTGCAGATGCAGATAGTTAATAAACAATATAAAAATTTTACAATAAAATAACATTTAAGTTTTAAAGTTTTTTCCTAATATATTTGTATCATTATTCATTAATATTGGGACATACTATATAATTTATATTTTTTAATTAAAAAAAAAAAAATTGATGAAAGGCCTGAATGTCAAGTAAAATTATTATTTAAAAACCCATCAGTGTTTGGGTGACCAAATGTTTTCTTTCGATAACTAAATTGTTCTTCCAGAAACTAGAAAATTTTAGAGAAGAAGAAAACTTCGACTCAAGTAGCATATGCTGTTATACATGCAAAAAAGCATTAAACAAATAATCCGAATAAGTAATATTAATAATAATGTTTGTATTCTTAATGGAACGAAGGTAGTCAGACTTTTGAATTGAATTACTTCAAGAACATTATTTAGCGTGGTACTAGATAATATAAGTTTGAGCAAAAATTAAAAAAAATAAAGCGGTTCAATAGGGCATCGTATTGAAGCAGGTGATGATAGAATGAATGGCTTCCTATGTGAGCTGATTTGAAGCAGCAATTAAATGAGAGTACATGATAATGGTGGGTTCTACAAGATATTTTGGAATAAGGAATATAGAATAGCTATTGACTCTGTTTCTATATTATTTTAGACAGCTTCATAAATACCCGAGTTGGAATAGAGTAAAGAACGAGAAAGAACCAGGATAAACGCATCATTAAGTCGTATGGGCTTTATCGAAACTGATTATATTGGGTGGTTACGAAAGCTTGCAATCATGGTATAGAGTTGTGGAAACACACCTTGCCTGCTACTCAGGCTTCGCTACTCCGCCTTAACAGGGAGAGGATAGATGATGAGTGGAATCATTGTGATTGGCAAGGAAAGAGGTAGAGCAATGACTGTCTTCCTTTTTCTTTAATTGAGCAAAAGACTAGAGAAAATATACACATCGTGTCAGCCACACAATAGTAACAAAAGGTCTTAAAGATTAACAGGAAAGGCCTGATGTTATGCTTGACGAAACCAATCTTCAGTCTCAAAACGAATAGCGGATAGAAAGATGTGGTAATGCTAACGATATAAAAGTAGTAAATAGATCGTATGCTAATGTTGAGTGGAACTCCGAAAATAAAGAAAAATAGTCTTTTTGTTAATGGCAAAGCATCCAGCAGCCCAGAAATTATTGTTGCACGACTCAGGTACAACATTGTGTAGAAAAAAGAAGATGTTGCGAATTAAACACTAAAGATCTATAGACGAATTTATTTATAGTCTTCCAAGTTCACTTCTTCACTCCCCACCTATACTTATTGTATATAAGTTAATCGTTAAGTAGGAATTTATAAAATGCTAATATGATGTGTAAAACACATAAGGGAATTATGTGTGTAGGGCGCACGAGGTACCTCACCTTAGTCAATTAAACCAATATCCTACTAACATATAAAACTATAAAATTAAATTTAAGGTTACGCATACTAAGGATCTTCAAAGAGATGGAAAGACACTGAAAAGGGAAAGTTTAGAAATCAATATTAAACATAAAATTAATTTTAAAATATAATACAAGAAAAGGAAAAATGTACAATTAACCTTGTTAGTTTTAAAATATTTTCGTTACCACACTGAATTAGCCTCTATGAAATATAAACTTACGAAACATTTCTTACTACAAATATTTAAACATACAAACCATGCATTATAGATTTAGGGCTTTCGTCCAGCATATTACTTCATGCTATGAGTTCTCGGTAAAAGGTGTAGGACTCATGAGACAATAAAGACAGGCATCCTTCATATAAAGAGAGACAAATGTCTATAGATGAGACTATTTATACTAATAAATGGCTTTTCAACTTTACTGTGTAGTATGAAGAATAGATTATTGTTAGAACTCGCAAGCATATATTTACCCCGCGAGGAAGGCTATGTGATAAATCTACAGAAATTATTTCTAAGAAAATTGCGGTAGAATTACTCTATTCGAACAGTCCAGATCTTCTGTCTATGTGTAAAAATTCTTATGTTACCCTAATAAGAATCGCCTACATAGATTATTATTGAACATAAATGATACAATTTAATAAAATAATTATTAACAGCAATGTGTACCTTTATTCCGTTTATGTCATGAGCTCATTAATTTTTATCATAAATGTCAAAAATTAAACAATCCACTTATTATATATTAATGTATAAAGAGCAGAGGAATTGTAGAGTTGAGAAAATACAAGACTCTTCCAATGTGCTAAAAGAAATATTCAGCTTCTACTTCTGTATTCCAATAACATCTAGTTTCCGGCCCTTTGTTAACTTACTCTTAGAATCTTTGATGTGATACAGTATATCGTTTCAAAGAGCTAATCAAGAATATATTGAACCTTCTTAGATTGACATTACAAGAACAAAGAAACAAAAAACATAATACAATTCATTGAGAAGTGGTGGTATAACTCCAAAAATAATTGACTGAATTACGTCGTAAATAATGTATATCAGTATTATAGCATTCTAACTTTTTTCCTATAGAATCTAATGCGAGACAGCCACAGAGCTCATTTATAGAAAAATAGATTTATGATGACTAATTGCTTCCCTTCAAAAATATAAAATATTGTACATCTTACCATTCTTAGAAAAATTATGATTATACATATAATTTACTGTTAATTAATTGTACATAAAGATAACTCTTTGTTAGATAATGACCGATAAAAGTTGGTCTCGTTCCATAAGTTATTATTAATATGAACAAACAACAATTTGTAGACAACTATCAGACTTAAATGGGATAGTTATATATGAGATCTGGTATTATATGTTCTATCCTGAAGGGTTTTATTGATACTCTTTATAGTTATGAGAAGGGATAGGCTTTGATTGCCTCCAAATTGATCCGAACTTCAAGTATATTTTAATCAATTTTGCAAGGAAATTTCAATAGCAAGAAAGAAACCAGGTTCCATTATAATGATTCACTGCGTTCAGGTTAATGGTTAGGCTGAAGCAGATAGAAATATAATAGAAGAGCACTTGAGGATTGAACAATCGAATTTATTATCAATTTCATAATGTAGTAGGTTCAAATAAGCTATTTTATTTATCAATCCCTTGCACATAATATTTGAACAAAATCGGAACTCTTAAAGAAAAGTTCTAGTTATATATGTCAAATTACATGACCATTTTTTAAGAAGAAATTTATTTTTTTATTTTACGTTCTACCATAAGCTTATTACGGATATATGTTAAATTGTGAGATTAGGTGTGTACTAACAGTTTCGACTTTTGTTAGAAAATATGAGATCAAAATGAGTTCTGATTTGGGCTGCAATGTGTGGTGAAAATTACGCGAGAGTAGAACGAGTTATGTTTGGCACTAATGCTTTAAAAGGACTGGATTGTAGTTAACAATAGCCACTTATGCTCCAATGCATAGATGAACAAATATTCATGAAACGATATCTGACCTGATATACATAATAAAAATTAACTTTACACTTAGTTCCTCCATAGAACTTTTGGAGGCAGAGATATCTCAGTGGATCACATAAGTCTATTTTAGAAGCAAAGGCTAGTGCGTTAATGATTATACCACAGGACGAATTATTTGGATATAATGTACAAGAAGTAAGAGCTAGAATGCAATATTCTTTCAAATAGATAGCTATTCATATAAGACATCCTATTAAGTCCAAGAAAATGATTAACCTTTCACTATACTTTTTTATGCAAACCTATACTTCTATATACATATGTTATCTTTAGAGTCTCCCCTAGAAAAAGGGTACTATGAGGAAGACACTCGATGATCAGGTGACTTGCTCAATTAGGGAACATTTATAATAGAAGGTGTCTTAATAGTATAAAATGTTGTATAAAAACTCTCTCTCATCATTTATCATCAACAATGTGCGTTTGCAATAGAAAGAGGAACTAGGTTTAATTGTTTTTACGTCTCCTAGCGTTTAGGATAGTAATAGAAAATACAGAGAAAAGAAGAAGTCTTTATTCTATTTAACATTGATGGTCAGGTTTTAGAAAAGCGGTATCTCGAAATTCAGTTAATACTCTTGTTAGATTTAGAAACAAGCAGCGAAAGGCTGCCAAAGATGAAAAGTATAGAGTAGTGCTATTCTTGGTAGATGTATTTAAAGCGTGCAAGTTTGCCGAGAATAGGAGATACCACTATCCCAGCAAAAAAATACATGAATAAGAAAACAGATAAAAACAGTACAGCAATTTTAATAATGAGTAAAGCAAGAGATTTTCGAGCTTATGAGAAGAGTAGAAAAAAATATCGTTAGAAATCAGACTGTAAGGAGAAATGTATAAGCGCTGGCTAAAAACATGCACAAGGGAAATGAGACATACTCTTTTAATAGGAACCTGCATCCCAGAAAGACTCTTGACAACCGACACCTATATTTTCACAGCATTTTACATTTTGGTTCAACATGTTTAAAGTGAAATTTCCAGTCAGTTGCAAGAGTTTAGATTATCAACCTATTACAAGTATCCCACAGATAAAAGAAACAGGAGAAGTTTGATTTTAAATGAATCTGGACATTTGCATTGTGATTTAGTAAGCATGAAAAAGCCAAGAGCCCTATATCCTATAATTTTGTTAAGTAGCGAACACATAGGCCTCAGTGATTCTAATTAAAAAGAACAGAAAGGAAGTTACTATTATAAAATTATGCGTCAGACTAAACATCAAGAATCCGTTGAGCCTAAACCTCGAGTGCAAAGAACGTATGTGGGAGCGGAGAGATATAAGCACAAACTAAGGATTAAGGAATTTGGCGAAAGACTTGTGCTTTAATAATTCTGGTTAAAGAACAGATAGCAGAATTAATTCGAGACTCATCCGTAGTGGGAAAAAGGACAGAGAATCCTAATATTTCCAGAACTCAGTAATGACCAGGATTCCATGAGGATTGGAAGGATTAAGCCGGTTATTCACCAAGAAGTTCTAGCAATCATTCAGGAATTGTAAAGTTAGCATACTTTACAAGGAATATCTTACCGTTGTGGCTACTTTTTGAGAACTGCGTAGATAAAATTAGGGAAAGTAATGAAGGGAAAACTTCGCTTAGAGTTGTAAGAGAAAAAGCCTCTTTAGGCATTGAAAGAAATTTCAGTCAACAGGTGTTTATTTTCTGTTTTTGAGAAATAATAAGTGACATAATGGTCAGAAGAAGTGTGTTTAAAAACCACTTGTGTTTCTTATGTTTAATAAGTGCCAAAAAAAGGGTAAAGAGTTAAGAATAGCCGGAAAAGGGAAAGAACAGGATTATCCTGACAATATTTCATCTTGGCAAAGATTTTTACTTTTATCTTGGCAAGGACAGGAATTAGGAGTAAACCCTAGCAAATTCTAGCAGGGATCCACCCTAATAACAATAACACTAAAAGTTATTCATGTGAATAAAATTTATGAATGAAAGAAAACCTTCAAGAAACTGTTTATAACTTAGTTGGAAAATAAGAAAGAAATTATAAAAGAAAATTATAATTTTAAAAGTTTTAAATTGGTTGTGGAAAAGCCTTTTTATCCCAGACCTTCTTCTCTCAAATACTTGGAAATCTTAAGAAGTTGTAATGAAAATTGATTTCATAAAAATCATTGGAGCAGCAAGAAAGAAATGGAATCTTCAAGTTACCGTAACACTACAAAACCGACATATAATAATAATTTGTACTACTACTAAACGTTAAAAAGTATACGTTATTTATAGAAAAAATATAAAATAAGCACATTACGTCATACCTTATTGTACAGGGAAATAAAATAACACATAAAAGATAGTTCATATGTTTAAAAAGTTGAAAATAAATTAAACATATGAAAAAATTATAGTTCATATTCATTGCAGGAATATGTTTTAGTTTTGTCTTTATAATATTGTTTAATGAAAGAAAAAACATCTTTTATATTTTTATATAAAAAATATCAAATTTTAATAGGATAGATAGAGTTGGTAAAGTATACATATTCGGTAATTACAGAGAAAGAGATTATCAACTCTGTTTAATATTATTTTTATGTGTACAGCGACAACTAATTGATTACAATTTGATGAGATTGAGTCATTGAATGTTTATCAAGAATCCAAACAATATAAGATTGGAACAGGTCATATTATTTACACTTCTTTATAGAAGATATATTAATGGTGACTTGTATACCATGAACAGCCACAGGTGAAGCTGTCCTCTCAATTATACAAAATGTATAAGGTAAAGGAGAGACTACCTTTACAGTATTAAAAAGGTATCTCGAGCACATCTATCGTGCTTGCCATAGTACAATAATATATTATACGTTAATCGCTATAATGAGTTATAAGAAGAAAGAGTAGAATATATTAATATATTGGTAAAGAACCATTACAGTATTTCAGTTTTATAGTGGAAGACAGTGTTAGCATATAAAATAGGTATGAACGTATCTCAATTATGTAACTAATGTTTTATAGAGAAAAACTATTATCAGAAACATTAAATATATCACAGGAAGGAACAACTATAAAATGATTAGTTTCCACATTGTTGAGGAGTATCTCTCTAGAATTTTAAAATAGGTGCAAGAGTAAGCATGGATGTAAGACTAGTTATTGTGGGTTGATGCCACAGACACCATACAATATTTTCTAAGAAATTAGCAGAAAAATATATCAGAAACTTCACATATTTGAGGTGAATGTTTTAAAAGAGAAACATTGGATTTGTTTTCTCTCCTAACATCTGTTAGTAAACTAGCAAGATTGTTGAATTTTAGAAAGAATCCACCTCATTTCAGACACGAGATAAGGTTCATGTGTGTGTTAAAATGTGTTGATGTGTTTTGATGGATTACAAAATTTGGAATCACCTTTGCGTCCAACAGATTAACGGTATAATAACTTCAATTTGTTCCAGAATGAAAAGAATGTAAGTGAGAAGAGGTAGGAAGTATTGACACTATGATTGGTGCTCGAATTAACTCTGTGACACTTACTCCAGAGTCGCTATGCAACGTCTATATGACATCCTTCGAGACTATAGCCATAAAAGAAGTACAAATTGTATCTTTGTAGCATGCTTGTACTAGCTGACTGAGAGCGATCAGAACCTGTGTGTATTATGCTTCAGATTTGTGATTGGTACTACCTTAGTCATATCGGAAAAGAAAGATGAAATGTGTCACTAAATGATCATTAGGGCGTTCAGAATCTAATTGAAAAAGCACATTATGATGTAGACAGACACATGTGTCGGAACTAATTAAGCTAACTGTTCTTTTCATGGTTGAGTGTACATGATAGATGAGAAAAACTCCATGTAAAGCACAAGAAACAGTTACCAGTTAATTGGAACCTTCAGTGAAAAAATCTATTAATGAATAAAGTGAAAACAAAGAATTAAAAAATATGTAACAAATGACAGAAAGAAGCACAATAACTACGAGCATTCTACGCGAAAATTATTATTGCAAACGCACAAACTTGGCAAAAACTTTACTACCATTAACAACATAGTATAGAATTGGTGTAGACTTGTTATTATGCTGATATCATAGTTCACTTTATGATATTACGTCTTTTTTGGCTCATAACTGATAATATGTATTGTGAGTTGAATTGAACCCAGGTCAGATGTTAGATTTGTTCTATATAGCAAGTAACCTGCGAACTCAGACAAAAGTATGTAGATACACTACAGAGTGTGGAAGTACTGGGAAGTGAATGACGCTCGAAGTAGAGTAGCATAAAATTATGACTAATATGAGTTTGAAAATCCTCACAGCAAAAGCTGAGAAATAATTCCAAGAAAATTTATCACAATGCCATCGGTGAGAAATGTGATGCTTGGTATAAGTTGATGAACAATGAGAGTAAGCATGACTCAAGTAATAAGGAAAGTAGCATTGCACTTTCTGGCGAATATTTACGCAAAAAGAATGTTAAAAGCAGCTGCTAATTCAACAGCGGAAAGATCATATTTTGATGGTGCCCCGACTACAACGCTCTAAACTAAATCCACTACCAAAAAAATTGAAGACATGTTTTTGAATTATGAGATCATAGTTGCGTGTCCAACATGGAATTTGTGCTTTCAATACACATCAGCAGTCTCACTGGACATATAGAATTCCATGCGCCATACTGCTTAGGTAAGATTCAAAAGGGGCTTGCTGACACCGTACTACAAAACAATTAGCTATCCAGGCCAAGTGACAGAGGGCAATCAGAGTAACCTGCATGCTGATAATGATTTTAACTTTTCTGTATAGGTGGTACATGATCACAATTTCAACAGCTGTATATAGTTATGAGGGTTTCTATCAAAATGAGAGAAGAAATAAAGTGAAATTAGCACGAACAGAATTAATATTAGTAAAGACATGGATTCCCAAATAAAGAAAAACTTGGACCCTGTTGAGAAAAATAGAATAATATGCATAGGAAAGGACCATTCTATCTATGATGTACTTATAGGAAATTCACTCAAAAGAAGACAGTTTGAGAATTATGTTCGGTTAGTTCTTTGAACAGTAAGGTATTCACGAAATGAGGTAACCACAAACTTATTAATAATATATCATCGAAGACAAGGAGACGAAAGTAAAAGTTTGCATATTACTTGTCAAAACCAGATTACGCATATATTTTGGAATATTAAGAAAATGGTATAAACCATAGTCAGTAGATCAGTGCATATCCAAAGAACATTACTTTTTTATACGGATGATAAGAAGACCTTATAAACAAAATTAAACGTAAAGAAGTATTTTTGTGGGTTCAACCCTAAAATCAACAATATTATCATACGCATGCCTTGCTCAGAAGATAAAAAATGTGGAATAGATGGGAAATTGAGGAGGTCATAGAAAATTAAGTACTTAAGTTTAGTAGAACTAGGTAAATTGAATCTGTTGTTTGAAATGTATTGCTATTACACACGACCTTTACTGTAGACTGTTTTTAATACCTGAAAGGAAGAAGTTTTAGTTGAAATAGAAATGATAAATTTGCCAAGCGTAGTTGCAAAAAGAACTAAAACAAACAGCAAGCCACTACTCAATCACAAAAAACCAAAACCATAAAGTGTTGAAACTTACAAGTTCACTATAACGTCCCATTGGATATTCTACTAAAATCTTGTCTATTTATAATTATCAATATACTTCACAAATAT
>JABUQX010120487.1:0-19075 GCA_015478945.1 Trachelipus rathkii | reverse complement strand
TATATATATATATATATATATGTATATATATATATATATATATATATATATATATATATATATATATATATATATATATATATATATATATATATATATATATATATATATATATATATATATATATATATATATATATATATATAGGTAAAAAAAGAGGTCATTTTTTTCCTTTAGATATGAACTTGTAGAGAATATGTTTCAGTGACAGGTGATCTGTTGATCTCTGCCTCCAGGCCAGTTTGTTCTGCTTCTGATAGAAGAATAACTATGTTTATCTTGTCTGACTGGGAAAATCGTTCAAAATATTTTCTAAAATATTTAAACATTTCATTATCAATCCTTTCTGAAGGTGTTACTGTCTCTGCACGTAAAACCTGTTTATATTATAAGTTGAGTTTGAAGTCCATATGAATTTGAGATATGAAAACGAACACATTACCAAGAAATCACAAAGATTATTAATAACTACATTATAATTTATTTTATTTTGCCGTAAGAAGGAACCCAAGAGTTATCAATGATTTTCGTTGTTTTGTATTTGCCGCTGCTAATCGGTAATTTAGTGCGGGTTGCGCTACTTAGAAGCATTGCGATAGTAATTTCGATACTATTTTTTTGTAAAAAAGGAATCATAGAAGATGCTGCTTTATTAAAAATTGTCTGCTAGTTGATTTCTGATAGTTTTTAGACTATTTTTATGAGAATAAAAATTACATAAATAATGGTGCTTAGTTATATTAGTGTTATTATATATATATATATATATATATGTATATATATATATATATATATATATATATGTGAGAGAAGAGAGTGGTATAAGAGGTATAGAGAGAAAGAGTATATGAGTATAGAGAGTATATATAGAGAAAGAGAGAGAGAATATGGCAGAGCAGGTGTAGAGGCATTGACTCAGCCAGCAGAAGAGTTTACAAAATTAGATAAAATTTGATTTTCTGTTTAAAACGTTACTTCGTCTCTCTCTCTCTCTCTCTCTCTCTCTCTCTCTCTCTCTCTCTCTCTCTCTCTCTCTCTCTCCTCTCTCTCTCTCTCTCTCTCTCTCTCTCTCCTCTCTCTCTCTCTCTCTCTCTCTCTCTCTCTCTCTCTCTTCCTGTAAAATACAAATATATAATATACTACAGGAAAATAAAGGAAACCTTCTAAAGCTTGGAAGTGTTACATTTTAATTTTATTTGCATTATACACTGACGGGCGAGAATGGAAGCCCTGCTGGGTCTTCCTGCAACTTCTCCAAACTCCAGCAACATTTGCAAACTGTCTGTTCATAATAGAGTTTTACACCCACAGGCCTAATTTTAATTTTTTCACGGTGGCTAGAGGATGTAAAAGAAAACATTGAACTAAAACGCTATGACTGATAGAGAAAAATCATAAGTGAGAAGATCCATTTAACCAAAGGAGAATTCAAGTGATTCCTTAACTCTAATCCAGACCTCCATGGAAAATTTGAAGACTTTATTGATACTCTGCCCCCTAGTCCTCCTAGGAAGATATTTTTGTCGATCACTTCGACGAAATCGAATGCATTCTGCAATTCAAATTGAATTTCCAAGAAACACTCTCTTCAAGTGCTCTGTCCTTACAAAAACTAGTCAAAGAATTTTTCGAAAAACTGAATGAAAAAGACTCCACTCTCACCTTCCCAGACAAATTTATAAATGCGACAGCATTTCTTTTTACACAAATACCAAGCCATTTGCAAGAATACAAAAGACAATTTGCAAAAGAGTACGAGTGCGATCTGCCTCTTCCCAAGCAAATACAAAAGTTCCTTCAAAAGTCTCACGGCCGACACTACAATCTACCTAGTGCAAATACAGACCCTAAAACTCCTCAAATGAACGTCAACCTACTGACTAAAAGTGGAAAATTTTCGAAACCGAAACCTACTACACAACACATGCAGGATCCAAATGCACTAATTTCTTTTCATTATCTTTTAAATCAGCCAAATCTGTCGTTTTATATGCATACAGTTGAAAAACCTGAGCATTCACCCAACATGCTTCTTAATTGGTAGAAATCAGACACTTCAAATACTACACTCATTCCAGGGCACTGATCACCCCTATTCTTCATCCCACTATGAAACATCCTACTCCCATCGACCTAACCTTCTCCTAATATGTTCTACCAAGTCTTTATCTCCACTCCTTAAAAGAATACCAATTCAACCCATTCCTAACCCTCCAAATATATATTTGAAAACCA
The DNA here is from genome assembly GCA_015478945.1 of Trachelipus rathkii. NCBI lineage: Eukaryota > Metazoa > Arthropoda > Malacostraca > Isopoda > Trachelipodidae > Trachelipus > Trachelipus rathkii. The sequence goes on along the minus strand of JABUQX010120487.1, from coordinate 16,840 downwards.
GCCTTCATCCATCTCCTCTGATATATCCTCCTGCACCCACCGATTATAGACACCTTGATTCCTGCAACATATTACAATTAAACAAATTTTATAATGATGTTGAACTAGAGTACAGACTCTGGAGGAGTAAAAAGAGGAGCTGCTGAAAGAAATTGAAACGAAAAGGGTCTGGACATTTTTATAGTCCAATCGTGTATAGTGGGCACCATTGAAAAAGATAATTTGGGACATTACGTAAAGAGTAAAAAAAGACTGAGGTCAACCATCGAAAAGTCTATGGACTATATCCTGCTGACATGAAAAAAAAATGGTGCTGGGAAAAAGAAGCTGAGAAAAAAAGAATAAGGCATATTTGTTGAAGATCCACAAAACTATTTTTCATATCTTCATTAATAATAATAATAATAATATATATATATATATATATATATATATATATATATATATATATATATATATATATATATATATATATATATATATATATATATATATATATATATATATATATATATATATATATATTTTATCAAAATTCAATCATGGCATACTCCTTTCTAGGAGGGAACTTCTAGGTGACTTCAGTACCTAGGATCCTAAGTAGAATTGACTGAACCCTCGATCCTTAGCCTCTGCGACTCCGTCGCTCTACTGCTCTGGTCGCCGCAGCGGCCACCGTTAGCTCCACTAAATATTTGAGTTTTAGTGCTATTTAGCTTAGCGAATGGAATTTTGAGATAGCTGATTAGCGAATCTAACTTTCGGTAGTGAGCTCATATATATATATATATATATATATATATATATATATATATATATATATATATATATATATATATATATATATATATATATATATATATATATATATATATATACAAAGAGAGTAGAGAGAGAGAGAGAGAGAGATATAGAGAGAGAGAGAGAGAGATAGAGAGAGAGAGAGAGAGAGAGAGAGAGAAATTTTTATAGGCAGTTTTAGCTCGATTTTCATCATTATTCATTAAGATAGTAATATAGTGAATAATATATATATATATATATATATATATATATATATATATATATATATATTATATATATTTAAATATATATATATATTTATATATATATATATATATATATATATATATATATATATATATATATATATATAGGGTGTTCTAAAAATACTTGCGCAAACTGAGGGGTGGGTTCCCGGCCCAGACTCACACAATCAAAAATTATTCCATAGACATATGTCTGAGTATGCAAGGGCAAATAGTCATAGCCGAACGATTAAATTAAATTACAGACGTCGTGAAAGTACACTTTACTTTGCAATAACCACATACATGACAATGTCAATAATAAAAACATCAATGAGAATTATACAGCTGCGAATCATAATGCGTGCTCGCGCACCTTTTACTATGAACTAGTGCACACTTTTAAAACCCCTTGAATTGTTGCGAACGATTGTGCAGACGTCGACGATACGTTGGTGAAGCTTCTCCACATTTGAAATCCAAGTTTTGAGGTCAGGCGATTGTGCAGGACACGACACAGGCCTACCTCTACCTACCCGCTTGCCTGGATACATTGTTTTGAGGACTAAATTCACTCTATTGCTAAAATGTGATGAGCACCATCATACATAAACCCCATGGATGCTTTTGAAGATAGGGACCCTTTTCAAATAGGTCGGGATTTGTGTTGATCAGAAACTACCTATAGCATTGACTGTAAAAAGTTGTAGTAAAACATAGATCCCTACAAGGCAGTCGCCAATGATACCAGCTAATACGTTGATTCTAAACTGCTGCTGGTGTCTAGCCTCTATCGAATCCTTCTCAGTCCACAGATTTCGATCATGGAGATTAGTAATAAAGTATCGCCCAAACGTTACACTAACCGTAATGAGTACGAAGAAGACAAATTTAGAAGTGGAGGTCTGCCAAACGAATCAACGGCAAAACATGACCCATGGCAGATAATCATAAGTTGACAGACCCTGCTCACGTTGAAAATGATAAAGATGCAAGATACAGGCGGTTCTCACGAAATATCCCCGTGTATTGCTCCAACTTATAGAAAATCCTGCAGCCAATGATCGTGTGCCTGTATCAGGATCATCGGTAAGGTGTTGTAGTAAAAGTGTTACCAGGTCGGTCGTGAGAGTTGCCCTAGGTCTACCAAAGGCGACGTCTCTTGGTTCAATATATTCAGTCTCCTTGATTCGTCGGAATACTGCTCTAAATGCCTAATGGTTCGGCTACCATCTGTCAATAATGGTTCTTTTATTCAACTCCGCAGTCTTGCGCCCATTAGAGTGACCGTATATGTAGATCATGTCTGCCTGCTTATGACAGTAGTATCCCGCCATGGCTGGAACCCATATTGAACTGAACTGTTGTACAAGACTTAGGATAGATCACACAAACAGCAAAGAAACAAACGTCGAGCCTTCTGTAAAGAAAAGGACACCTTAGCCAGGATCTTCGTCGAATGTTGACTTGGCCTAAAGAAAACGACGGATACTATGCCCACCATACAACTCGTAATTACTGTAACATCAATATGGTGAAATCATAATGATGGCTCAAGTAATTTTACCATAAACATCACCTTAATATCAATAATGATACAGATTCATCTAATCATAATGCCCAAAACATGATGCCTACATACTTTGAGCTTCTTCTTCCTGGAGGGATACTACACAACTGCTACGCACAATTCCAATGACCAGCGTCAACTCTATATTCGGATTTTCTGGTTTAGTGCATCAAATGTTTTATCTGACTTTCTCTAGGTGCAACCCAACCCTAGCATAACTCCTTAGCCATGCATTTCCAGACATATGCTTATAGGATAAGTTATTCTATTCTTGTTTAAATTTAGGGAACCCAACCGTTCAGTTTTGTACAAGTATTTCTGGGACACCCTGTATATACACTGTAGAGAATATATGAAGTTGGTAATTGCTTTTAAAATTCTAATTCACGAAACCGGGGAACAGTTAATAATAATTTCTAATAAGTAAAATTTGTAATTATTTATTTTTAACGTAGGTAATATTTTTGAATCTTTTATTATAATATATATTTATTATTATATATATTTTTAAAAAATATATGTATAAATAATAAAATGAAATAAAGTAAAATAAAATAAAATTAATATTTACTTACTTGAATAGAGACAAGAAAATATTTTTAAAACATTTTAAAACCTAATTAAGGTCCATAAAATAATATAACTACCACACACAAACCAACACACATACACACACACCTACACACACACACACACACACACACACACACACACACACACACACACACACACACACACACTTTGTTAAATTTAAAAAGTTCCGAAGGTTTTGTTCATTTCTTATAAAAAAAAAATAGCGCTATCGCTATCGTTTAGAAAAACTTAAAATAGTAACGGCTCTACCATTTACGCTAAATTCCGAAAGTTTATCGGTGCTAGGATAGCGATATCAGGAAAAGAACTCTAGTTTGGGGTAGTAAGCTGCTGCCCACCTTTACTTCATTCAGACTTATATTTAATGTCCTTAAACATATAGCCTCTTGAACAGTTAAAATTAAGTGGGATTTTAAAACGTTTGTGCAAGTGTGTAACTCCATTAAGTACTTGAAATTATTAACCAAATATATCATTTATGCTTATTTTTAATGTATCTGACTATTTTATATCAGTAAATTACTGTTTACATTTTCTCTATACATTTAAAACAGGAACAAATTGTGTTTAGTTCAAAGAATGTTAGGATTAATCATCGGAATAATTGCATTTAACTGGTAAAGCTTCATTCTAGATGATGACTTGAGGATTGTAGAAACGTCTAATAGAAAACATTGAAGAGTTTGCTGAAAAAAAAATGGAGAATTTCTAGAAAAAGACTGAATAGAGGATGTTCAAAGAACGATATTTGTCCACCTACGAGAGGATCACATGGTATATATCAGATGAAATTTAAAGTTCAAATAAAATGAAATTTAAAAATTTAAAATGAAATTTGAACTCACTTATTTGAACCTATGTAGGTTAGATAAACTTCTCAAAATTTGAATACCTTTATTTTTATAACTCTAATTGAGATTATTATCATTATTATTATTATAATTATTATTATTATTATTATTATTATTATTATTATTATTATTATTATTATTATTATTATTATTATTATTAATATTATTAATAATATTATTATTATTATTATTATTATTATTATTATTATTATTATTATTATTATTAATAATATTATTAGTTATTTTTATTATTATTATTATTATTATTATTATTATTATTATTATTATTATTATTATTATTATTATTATTATTATTATTATTATTATTTTTATTATTTTATTTACAAATTATTATATTTTTATTATTATTATTATTATTATTATTATTATTATTGAACTTCCTAATTAGTATTTTTTATTATTATAATATTATAATTATTTATTAGTTTAATTAAGATATTTATTAATTCGACTGAATATATCATCAGCTAAACTACGCATTCACAGAATTTTAAATTCCTGTCAAGAATCCAAATGATAAATGGTGACCAATCCTGTATCATATATTGAGACTCAGGGGCCCTGCAAGCCTTGCATGTCCTTTACCCAGAAACGGAATCTTACCCACCATGAAAGAGTTTCTGCAAATGCTCCATGCCCGAAGAAGCTCAGTTACCTCATGCTGAATACCATCTCGTTGACATCCTCAAGAATTAACACAATACAGAATCAGCCTCCCCTTTCTTACCCCAGATTTTATTTTACCACCTTCCTGCTGACATCAATGACTCTTCATCGTCCGATAACATTCATCAACCTTCACCAGGGCTTCAAGACCTACTGACAGAATGCTGGCTGTAGCCCATTGAAAGAGAAAAGCTTGAGACATGTGAACTCCTGGAAATTGCTGGATGACGTCTGCCCACAGCCGTAAAAAGATGCCAAATAGTCCTTACACGCCTCATGGTCAAATATACCCCTACCTACGAACACATATCAAAAGCTCACCCACCCCTTTATTGGTCTTGTAACCAGTTCAGACTAATCTGCCAACCATCTTCTTCAGTTGAATGTAAATTGACAGCACTAGATAATGCTCTTTCCAAGTCTCTAACCACAACATGCTCTCTTTGCTACATTGCTAGTTTGGCATTTATTAGCTGCCTGCTTCTACTTTATTCCTTTTTCTGTCATGAATCTCATCATCTCCTTTTCATGAAGTTTAGAAATAATTCTTTAGAATCAATCAAAAAATTCAGAAAATTATGATATTAGAACACCTTTTATAGTTCAAGTTTCAAGTCAGTTTGAAAAAAATTTAGATGAATAATTTTTGTTAAAAATATAAAGAAGTTTTTCAAAAAAATATAAAAAAAAAAAAAAAATCAATAGGAGAAAGAAAATTATCTTTGAAATTGATGTTTTAGGTGTCAGGAAAAAGCTGAAGTTTGCCTTATATTTGGTCAGAATTGGATGAAAATTAAGAAAATTATGTTCATTTCTAATTTAGCTAAAGCTAAAAATCCGTCTTAGTATAGCCAAAATTGAACCCTGCCCTTATGCCTATATTTGTTTAAAACTGAGATGTAAAAAGTGTTAATTTATTAAATGTTCAAACGATTGCGTAAAGCTATCATTTTGTAAATGGGCAGTTTGATTGACAGCTTGTATTTATGCTAATCCATATTTAAATATTTTAAGTAAAATTTATTCCATTAATATTGTAAAAAATAAATATAACCCGGTGTTCAACCTCCAAATACCATGAAATTTCTTTTCCATTGCTAGGAACAAATTAGAAAAGCCGTCAGACCCCAATAATCTCTGAGATTTATAGATTCAAAAATACTCGATCTCTTCTACCAAGAAGAATAGTCTTATCAGATTTCTCAGCCAAAGTTAGAAAAGGTAGAAGAGAAAGAACAATCAAGCATCATGACGGAAATATCTCTAGAAGAGTATCCTCGAAAACAAAAACCGTTTTCTCTCACTGAGGAATAGAAAACATTTTTTACAGTGAAACTATTTTCTTTTATTAAATCAATGGAAAGTTTGTTTTAAATCGATTACTTCAACTTTTGCATTCATTTAAAGAGAAATATTGAAAGCTTAGAGCAAATAATACAGTATTCCTGTTGTCACTCCTATACGTATGTAGATTAACTTTATTTACGGATCCTATCTTTGCCTTTTACTGTGCATAATCTATACAAAATAACTTCAATTGTGTTGCTTCATAGTCATACCAATTTTGTGATGTATGTTTTTTTTCTTTTTCAAAAGGATTAAATAAAAAAGAAATAAATAAAAAAACAAAAAAAAAGCAAAATCAAATGGAAAGTAAACCCACCCAGTCCGTTGCCTTCAGGTGGATGCAGACGTGGGACTTAAAGAGAGGAAGATTGAATACTGGTGGGGATTTTGCATATAAATTTTCATATTAATATTATTGCTATTTCTAGTATTTAAAGTTAAAAACAATAATTTCTATTATTTGTTTAATAATTGTTGAAATATTTTTATTTAACTAAGTTAAATGTAACATTATTGTTTTCAGATACTTATACCATCTATTATATAATTTACTCCATTTTTTTCAGCTTGCATTTGACTACCATGTGCCTACAATATAGACCGCTTTTAGTTGCCTGTGAGCTGGTATTAACATATTATATGCAATTGGACAAAGACTTTTGTCCGTCTGTTTCTCATTAGTTCTTTAATCTACTCATCATCATCATCTACTTATCAACGATCAATTATTTACATCATCGCACCTATCAACCTCCTGTATTTACAATATACAAATTCACTTTCGATCACCAGCCCACCTAATATAAACTTAATATAAAAAAAATTATTATTCATTATTATTATTTATTATTATTCATTATTAATTAATTATGTTGGTATTATTATATTATTATATTTATTATTATTATTAATTGTTATTAGTCACTTGTTATTGTTAATCTGGTTTATGATTGTTAGTTGTTATTGGAATTCTTCCGCATTATTATCTTATTAAATAGCATCTTGATTTTTATTTTTTCATATCCATTATTATTAGTATTATTAAGTAAAAAAGAATATTAAGTGTTTTTTTTTTTTTATTTCCAATTGAAGTTTGAAATTCAAATTGAATTCTTTTATTTTTTCAAAAAAGGCATCCGCACGAAAAGCAAACTCGCTTAAAAAAACCAGAGTGAAACCACCCGTTACCACTACATTAACTTATAATCCTAACAAATCAATCTACAAAAAAATTGAAATCGCAAACGACGATACCAAACCCAAGCCACTACCCGTAAAAACAATAACAAACCCGGAATTACTACCGTATAGATATACATAATAAATAATAGATAGCTAATATAATACCATATAATAAATAATAGTAAAAAATATTAAGTATAATATATAATATATATATATAAATATATATAATATATATATAATAAACTATTTAAAATATCAATTAATAAAATAAATACTCAAACATATCAAATAAAATATACAAAGATAATATACCGACAATCCTTCCCAACACTGACTTATTTAATTTATAATTGCATAAAAAACATAAGACAATAATAATTATTCTAAAATTAGAAACAAAGAAAGGGGAGGAAAACTTCTCTAAAAAACGAGATATAGTCTAAGATACGCCTAACTCCTAGAATCACGGACAGGGAAAATCGAAACCACGGAAAAAAAGACAGTCATTGAACTCTTATGACGGACAAATCTATGATAAAAATTCGGCAAAAAAAAATATACGGTTAAATCCTACCAGAGATATAATAATAAATAATGAAAAAAAAAAAAATAAATAATAAAAAAAAAAAAAAAAAATAAAGAAAATATAAAAACAAAAAATACAGAAACGTAGGACTAGATTTATAAAAATTAAGATTAATAAAATTAAAAATCTAAAAAAATATAAAAAAATAAAAATAAAAAAAAAAATAAAAAAAGAAAAAATAAAAATAAATATAATAACAAAATATAAATATAAAAATAAATAAATATAAAATAAAAAAAAATAAAAAAAAAAAAAAAACAATAAAAAAAATTAATACAAAAAAAAAAATGAAAAAATAATAAACATATATATAACACTGTATGAAAAAACATAAAACCCAAACAGTATTACATAAAATTATCGACATAGTTTATCCCAACACCTGAATTTATAATTTATAGATAGAAAAAAGGGGAAGAAAGAAAAATGGTATAAAATAAAGAAGATACGGAAGAGAAAAAACTAAAAAAAATTTTAAAAGGCCGTCTTCTTCTTAAAACATTAAAAAATTTACAAAAATAATATATAGAATATATTTTATTTAAAAAAATGCAAAAGATCTTATCAAAATGAATTTGCTAAATCTGAACAGTTTTATTTATTAGTAGAAAAAAATATTTAAAAATAGTATGATTAAACTAAATCTTACGCAAAATAAATCAGAAGTACTGTGTTTTCTTTGAGATTGATAGTAAAACTATAAATTATTAAATTAATACAATCAATAATTAAAAAAATATCAAATAAGAACACAATGAGATACTATTATTAATAAGTATAAAAATAGAAATAAACTTAAATATATTAATCTTTATGATTTAAAAATTATTAAAAATTAACATTAGTCATGATATATTGATAAGGAAATACTCCGGAATATAATATAAATTTATAATGACATGAATTACCTACTAATATATTAATTGTAAATATGAAATCTATAATAACTTCCTACAATTAATATGATTAAAAGCATACCGTATTAGTATTAAAAGTAAATATAAACCGAAGAAGAAGGCACAAAGATAATATAAATTCCCAAAAACTATAATAAAAAAAAAATAAATAAAAAAAAAAACATATTAAAAAAAATAATAAAACTCAAATAACAAAAACAATACGGTAATAATAAAAAAAAAAAAATAATAATAATATATAATAAAATAAAATTAAAAAAAACCATACTAAAAAAAAAAAATAAATAATACAAATACAAATAAAATAATATGAATAATATAAAAAATATATAAGAAAACTGTAAATAGAATAAAAAAAACAAAAATATGAATATTAGGCAACAGAAATATAAATATACCAATAAAAAAAAAAAAAAAATAATAAAAAAATAAAATAACTAATACAATCAAAAAATACATAAAAATAAAACTAAGAACGAAAAAAGTAAAAGAAAATAAATAATAATTAATATAATATCATTAAATTAATCAGTACACTTATGTAAAAAAAAAAAAAACACAACAAAAGAAAGAACATAATCCTAAAACAAAACAATCAAAATTATAACAGAATGTACACTAACAACACAACCTTTCAAATAACACTCTATTCTATCTATTTCGAAAGAAAAACAAATAGCAAAAAAAAGATAATAATCTAAAAACCAAAAAAAACAACGTCTACTACCTGAAGTAATTAGAAGACAATAATAATAAATACTATCGACAATCAGGACAAAAAAAAAAGACTATAATCATAATAAACAAAAGAAAAAGTGTCTTTGAGGATAAAGGAAAAGACCAATAATACACACAAAAATACAAAACAAAAAACAGATTTACAGAAGACAGTAAAAAGAAAAGCTAAGAAAGCAAAGAAAAAAAAAAAAAAAAAAAAAAAAAAAAAAAAAAAAACCATAACAGAAAAAGAAAAAAAAAAAACTATTTAGAAAAGAAGGTTATGTTATAATAGAAATAACTGGACAAATACAATAATGAGAAACAATATAATAAAAATAATAATATAAAACATAACTTAACCAAGACAGAATATAAATACAAAATACAAAATGGTTGGATAAACAAAGAGAAAAAGAAAATGATTTGTACAATTAGCACAAATTAAATAATAGGAAAAAAGAAAGAATATCTAGACCTACCTTACATATAATCTATGAAAATGAAGAAGAAGAAGGGCTACATGGATATCAATCAACACCGAATACTTTTAAGAAGATAGAAGGGAACGAGATCAAAAACAGGACCAAATAACAAGGAAACAAACCCTTAAAACCCCCTCCCCCAAAAAACCAGTTCAAACCTAGTGAACACAGTTAGCCAAAGATTACACTATAAACCCAACCAATACGTATTAATAATAGAATAAAAAAAAAAAAAGAAAAATAACAAAAAAAAAAAGAAAAAAAAAAAAAAAAAAACGTAATCAAATATTCTAAAAATGATATAAAGAAAAAAAAAAGGATAAATAAAAATGAAATAACTTAGATATAATAAAAAAATAATCTAAACAGATATTACAAAAAAAAATAAAAAGTACCAAGACAAAGAAGCATACGTCTCTGAAGTAAGTAATAGGAAAAAAGATGTTCGAGAAGAGAAAAAAAAAAAAAAAATACTAAATATCAAAAAATAACACATAAAACCCAAAAAATACAAATAAAAAAATATAAACAATTAAAGACTAGAACGAAAAATATGAACAACAAAGACAGGGTTACTGATAAAACGAATAATATACATTGCAAAACAATAGACAGAATAATTTAAATAAAAAAGAAAGTATGATATTAGAAAGAGTAACAGTCACAAGAGACAATAATGATTATAAAGTATCAGAACGTGAGAGATTGCAAATTTCCTTACATATTCAACTTCTATACCACATTTTTCAATTAGTTTCCTGCTAAAATATTAATAAAAGATCTACCCAAAAATTCAAAAAGGAACGTTAAACCAGATGACTACATACTAATGAAAAAAACAAACAGAAAAACGAGAATTAACGATAACTAAAGCTGCAATTCCACCCCACGTTACATAGAGGGCAGAAAAAAGCAAACAAATCCCACACTTCCAATTGAACAACATAACATTCAAGGAAACGCTCTGCCCGGATGACGAGACACAGCTTAAAGGTCCGCAAGACACAGAATCGAAAAAAAAACATGTAACGTAAAAACAACCATCAATAAACAATACATAACGAAATACCCATACAAAACACTCAAGCTTCACTAGACGCATGACACCAGCAGCACAATATACAAATCGTTATTAAACCAGATTATCAATGAATAAGATTATAAAAACACAAACACAAGTGAAACATAATCAGAAACCAAATTAATAGAAAATATATAAATAAAATGAAAAATAATAAGATAAAAAAGATTATAACAAAAATATATAATTCATTATGCACAGACAAAAAAAATAAAAAATAAAATATAATAAAGAAATAAAAAGATAAAATATATAAAAATACATAAATAAAAGAATAGAAAATCAATATGAAAATAATAAAAACCAAATATAAAACAGAAAACATCCTAGAAGTTAACCTATTCTATCTCTGAATCAAAATAAGAGAGAAAATACAATAGAAATGAAAAAAATAAAATACAAATAGAGATAAAAAAAAAAAAGTAAAAAAGAAAAAAAACAAAAAAAAAAGATAATGATAAAAAACAACACTCAAATAGACAAAATACCAAATATATAAAAATAAGAAAAAAAACACAATGATAATTGAAAATCATAAAAATAAATAAGAAAGGAAATAAAATAAATCAATATATAAAAAAAATAAAATGACAAAAAAATAAGATAGAAGTAAATTAATAAAATTAAATTAAAAAAAATAATAAAAATATAAAAAGATAAGTAAAAGAATAAAAAAACAAAATAAAAAAAACAATAAACATAAAAAAAATAACTACCGTCACTCCTGCAAACAAAATCACCCAAACTTTCAGATGTGACACTCAAAATATTACATAAACATTCAAAAGCCTTTTAACAGTATGAAAGTTTATATTTAACAAATAAAAACACAACTAAAATAACATATAATATAAATAAAAAAGAAAGAATAAAAAAAAAAGACTATTAACAGTAAATAGATATAAATAACATAATAAAACTATAATAAAATAAAACAAAGAAAAAAACCTAGAAACACACTACCAGAACCCCCGGCAACGAACGCATGAAATAAATCGTCAACCACACTCAACTTAAATAAAAACGACCAACAACCAGAAATAATCGCCAAATAAAATACCAACAAATAACCCAACCCGATGCAACACCCTCATCACAATATGTAAACACACACATAAAAACCACCAACAAAAATAGAAAACTTCAATAAACCCCACAATTAGCTAGTAAAAAATAAAATCACCATGAACTCATATACCTACATCGAATTGGAAACAACTCACAAACCATCACTAATCCACAACCGTGATAATCGAAACACCAGAATCTATTAACCCAACTAAACCCTAACAACCAAATATTATAAAAATAATAAATATATAAAATAAAATTAAAATATAAAATAATAAAATAAAAATATAAATGCAAGATTTGCAACAAAAAAATAGCATCAGATAGAGGAAAGAAAAGGAAATAAAAAAAAAAGATGAGTAAAATAAGTATGAAAGAACAAGAAATACAAAGAAAACATCCAATGAACCATCCACTGGGGGATAATGCTAAACAAAACCATGAACAGCCAAAGAAAAAAAAAAAAAGTTTTATTAAAAAAAAAGAATAAATTACACATCAATATGACCGTAGCGCTCTAAGAAAATCACCCACCACCATACTCCAAAACAAATAGAGTCACACAGCCACATAACACCACAAAGACACGTACCCCCAATCCTCACCCACAAACGGAAAACAAACACGCTACCTCGACCGCACGACCGACTCCACTCGAAACAAAAAAGCTCGCGACCCACACTCTCTCCACTATGCAACAAATACACGCTACCAGCGGATCAGAATAATCATCAAAACAAGCAAACATATCGGATTCCGTTAAATATAAACAAAACTCTAAAACCACATCAACCAACAACAATACTTACCCACATAAATCAAGAAAACCAAAAATAAAACTTAACACTCAAACAAAACACAAAAAAAACAAAAAAAAAAAAACACCAAAAATACAAGGTTTAACCATTAAACTAAGAAAAGCAAAACAACTAGCGAAAAAAAAAAAAAAAAAAAGAAAAAAAAAAAAAAAGCAAAAAGAAATAACAACAATAACAATCAAGTATAACAGTAACATGAAAAATAAAATCCAGAACGCGGAAAAAAACAGACTAGCCGCCCAAGGCAAGCAATGGAAAACAAATACAACCAATGTGAAAAAAATAGTATCGTCCACAAAACATCAAGACGTACAATCTAAAAAAAAAAACAAAAAAAAAAAACCAAACAACCAAAACCAATAAACGCACAACAGAAAAAAAAAACAAGAAAAAAAACAACAGCAAAACAAAAAAAAACAACACCAAAACCAAAACAACAAAAAAAAACAAACAATCAAACACATAAAAAACAAAAAGAAACGAAGAAAAAAACAAAAAAAAAAAAAAGACGGGGAGCAAAAAAAAACAACATAAACACGACCTAGAAACATCAAGAAACAAGAAAACCAAAAACATAACGGAGAAAATCACCCAAAAACCCAAACACAAGCCAAAGCACCCCCAAGGACCTCAACACAACACCCAAGAGATACATAGCAAAAGCCACACGGTGCTCTCAACGGCTGGAAAGCAACAACAGCCAACCCTACAGTGACCTACCCACCCACCCAACTCAGTCCAGCAAACAAAATAAAAAAATAAGCAAGAGAAAAGAGAAAAAAAAAACCAAAAACAAAAGAAAAAAAGAACAGGAGAAGATTAAAAGTTGTGAGAATAAGAACATAACAAACCCGCAAAAAACACAAGGAGAAAAAAAAAGAAATAAAAAAAAAAAAAAAAAAAAAAAAAAAAAAAAATAATTTTGAAAAATAAAAAAAATTTAAATGGGGAAACACAAAAAAATTTTAATTAAAAAAAAAAAATAATAAAAAAATAAAAAATTAAGAAGTATCGAAATCAACACCTCACGCGATACCTCAAACTCCAACAAAATTATACCTATCCCGGATACTCTCATACTCACACCACATCATCAACAAATTCACACAGCCGACTCACCCATATAAAGATAGCACATCACACCACATATCCACACCCCAACCCAACTCTCCACACAGCTATTTGAGCAAATTGATAAATAAATATTTAATAGGAGAGAAAAAAAGAGAATGAAAAAAAAAAAAAAAAAAAAAAGAAACAACAAACAAGTATTGGAACCAAAAAAAAAAAACAAACCACAAAAACAAAACACCAACACCGAACAAAACCAAAACACACCCAACCAGAACATAAAAAAACACTGAACAATCCAACCAAAACCACCTAAAGCAACGAAAACGAAAGCTGACCTAGCAGAGGCGAAGCCCATACTATCAAAACCGAACAAAAACACAAGAGAACAGACACACAAAGAAAAGTATCAACCATTCTACTCCACACAACACACCCTAACCAAAGAGAACGCCTATAGCAACCAAAACATAACAACTCCACCACCAACCAGAAACCTATACACGACTATCCACACACGAGTATGACTACACCAGACTCGAAATCACAGTTGCACCTTATACAGCATACATACAAGCAAAATCTATCACATCAACACACCACCACAACAAACGCAAGTATAAAAAAAAATTATAACGGCCGTTAAAAGACAAGTACCTCAATTAAATATACTCTCTCACGTCCTCTTTATTTGCACATTTTCAATATCAGTCATTAATCTAGTTAATAAACCATAATCTAAAAAAGACAGACACACACCACCTTACAAAAAACGCAGGATACACACCACCAACACAAACCAAGATCAAAACCAGAACGTGAAGAATAACCCACCCAATCAAGGAAAGCAACAACACTGAAACATAAAAGTACCAGTCACAGAAAAGCACCAAAAAACCAAGCCCTCTCACTACAAATACATTCAATTTTGCACAAACAACAAACGCACACACACAAACAAGCAAATCCCCCTCTCTTTCTACAGACAAAAGATAACAGTACATTGCAGCCCTAATCTAACATTTTACGTAATTTATTTTACAACTACCAAAATATAAACAACATACAAAAATATACAACTCGACATCTATTCAATGAACACAATAAAAACTTATCTTGGATAAGAAACACACAAATTTGTTTATTTTTACTAGAAAAATATAATATATAGACAAAAAAAAAAAAAAAGAGCTAAAAATGTGTAGCTAGATTGACAAAAAACAGGTATTAGGAGACTACTAAGAATCAATGACCCATAACTGTTACCTGCAACAGATGTACATCCTCAAATGTAATAGAACTCCTTTAAACATCTGTTGATCGGCTTCACTAAGCCTACTTTGGGTGGACTTAACATTTCTTAAATTATTACAATAAAAAAATCATAACAACAAGATGGGTTGGCAAAGAGAAAATGAACATAGTTAGTAATTGAATATTAAATGAGAAAAAAAAAAAACACGTATAGCGCAACCCTATTGCCAACAAGTCTAATGCTTCCAAAACCAAAGAAAACAAACTTCACAAAACCAAAGAAAACAAACTTCTAAAACTAACCATAAGAGCTTAAATGAACAGAAAGAGACAGAAAATGCCTTTTTAAAGAAAACAAACGAAACAGCACCCACAAAAAAAAAACACCAAAAAAACAAAAAAAACCACCCTACCAGATGGATAAGACGAAAAAAAACCAAAAAGCCGACCGAAAGACGAGAGGAAGGGAAAGAAACACACGATACAAGAACAATGAAACAGAAAAGAAAACAAAGAAAAGCAAAACAGAGAAACAGAAACAAGACCAGAACACAAAGAAGAGCAAGAATAAAAGAAACACAAGAAGAACCAACGAAGAGAATAAGACCAAGAAGCAAAAAAAAAAGAGACAGAAAAGCGACAGACGAGAGACATGAGAAGCAGAGACAAAGAAAATGAGCAGAGAGAAAAACAGCAGCCAGACGAGACAAAAACAAAGCAGAAGTGACAAAAGCGAAGAGAAAGAACCGAGAGAGAGGAGAGAGAGAGAGAGAGAGAGAGAAGAGAGAGAAGAGAGAGAGAGAGAGACGAGAGAGAAGAAGAGATGAGAGAAGAAAGAGAGACGAGAGAGAGATGAGAGACGAGAGAGAGGAGAGAGAGAGAGAGAGCGAGAGAGAGATGAGAAGAGAGAGAGAGAGAAGAGAGAAGAGAGAGAGAGAGAGAGTTAGCTTGCGTTAGTTGTTCAGTCTGGTTAGTTAGTTAGGTTGGTTAGTTAGTTGCTTAGTTAGCTTGTTAGTTAGTTAGTTAGTTAGTTAGTAGTGGTTAGTTAGTCTAGATCAATTACGCAAACCCCTTAGTTAAATTTAGTTATTTAAGTTCCCTTTAGATAATTTTAATTTATTAAGTTATTTAATCTATTTAGATCTAAAAAATTTAAGTTATTTAGTTAGTAGTTAGTGAGTTAGTTAGTTAGTATGTTAGTTAGTTATGTTAGTTATTAGTATAGTAATAAGTAAATATTTAGATTAGTTAGTTACTTCAGTTAGATACATAGTTATTTAGTTAGTTTTAATAATAGTTATTGCTTAATTAGTTAGTTAAGTTATTATAAGATTAGTTAGATTATTTAGTTAAAAGTCTCAGCTCTATTTAGTTAAGATTAGTATCATTTACTCTACTCTAGTTAATTTAGTATACGTAGTTAATTTAGTTAATATTATATTCGTTAGTTAGATATTTAGTAGAGTTAGTATTATTTAGTTACTCTCAGAAAAAAATATTTAGTTAGTTAAATATATTTAGCCCTTAGTTAGTTAACTGCTACGTTAGTAACAACTCCTCAGAGCACGCTTCCCGTGG